>BPTQ01000001.1:281475821-281492668 GCA_019973895.1 Chrysanthemum seticuspe | reverse complement strand
GAAAAACTACTACTGTTTATATACATTTGCATTATCTTTCATTTTACATTTTCCAATGAACATAGGAATGATGGAAATGCAATGGAAGAGGCAAATGTGAGAAGAGGGGGAAAACAGCTTTGTTTTTCCCGCACAGGAACCTCAAATTGAAATATAGAGGGGTTTTTCCGCTCGAACGTAGTAGGGATCACTTCAATTTGGGAGGTGAAGTTAGACAGGGAACAAACCATCGCCTAGGTACCTAGTTTATTTCTCCGAATTGGATGTAGTTCCAATCAAAATACGTTGTTTTTAATACTCTTTATATACTTTTTCTTTTTACGTATCGTTACAATCGGATAAAAGAGGTGAAAAATAGCTTCGTGTTTACGAACAACTTTTCACTCTTACTACGATTTACGCACGTACGAGGGGGAACTGCCAACTGCACGCATTTAGCATCATTCTCACTTTTCAACAAGCATTTGTGCTTCGATAAAAAGTGGAGAAAATAGGCTAACATTGCTATGCATTTTTCTTTTTCATATATTTCTCATAATTTTTGTTGCATAAAACTAACCTTGATGTAGGTTAAGCCTCTTTATTTGATCCATGGATCCGCTACCAAACAAGGGACAGATTGAAGTGGAGGGTTTAACTTCACTAGGGATGATGCAAGCTCGCCTTTTTGGGGAGATATAAAGTTAAACTCCAAGGACACGCCCTTTTTGTTTCGACAAAAGGGGGAGAAGAGTGTAAACGGAGAAGGTAACGTAAAGGTAGTAAGGATACAAGTAACCTTTTACATTTTACTTTCTATTACGTTTACATATATTTGTCATCATCAAAAAGGGGGAGATTTTTAGTGCAAATATTACGATATTTAATCTATACAGTCTCGTTTGTTTTGATTGATGACAAACATGTAACTTGTAATACATAACGTAAAATGTACAAGTTACTTGTAATCACACTTTGTCTCAACATACATTCAACACCTCTCGATGTCTCAAGTCCTCGTATGTTACAACACAGGTTCGTACATGTTTGTTATGTGGCATTATGATCAAACCCATTAACAAATCATTTAGAATGTTTAAAATACATTTAGAGTCACTAAGTATTTTAA
The DNA here is from genome assembly GCA_019973895.1 of Chrysanthemum seticuspe. Classification (NCBI taxonomy): domain Eukaryota; kingdom Viridiplantae; phylum Streptophyta; class Magnoliopsida; order Asterales; family Asteraceae; genus Chrysanthemum; species Chrysanthemum seticuspe. The sequence continues at coordinate 281,491,560 of BPTQ01000001.1, read as the reverse complement.
TAGGTTATCCATTCTATTTCGAACCTCATTTTACATGTTGCATTCACAAGTATTTCAAAAGGTAACTAGACATTTTATTAACTAGTTACATAATACATTTTACAAGTTTATCTTGATAAACCTTTATTCTAAAAATGGAAATACATGTTACATCATGTCATGCATCATCTTTGAAATCCTTGGAAGATCACTTGAATATTTTGGTTAGATTGATACTCAATATATCAAATGTGATCTTAGTAAGATTTGGTAATATCTTGGAAAGATTTGAAAAAAGATTTTTTAGATTTTTTGTCAGGCACCCACGGCACCAAATTGCATAAAGGGCGGAACCCTTTTAAGGGGTCCGTGGTCCGTGGACGCTCCTGTCCACTTTTGGCTATAAATAGAAGCCCATTGTTTTCCCATTTCTTCACCACTTCAAAGCACATCTTCTCCACCTTCTTGCATACATTTAGATCAATCATTAACAATGTAGTAACACACATTAAACACCCTAATGATCATGATCATAATGCTTCTAACATTCATCTTTGTTGTAAGCATACTCTTTGATCAACCAAGGAAATCTTGGAGATCTAGCCATCCCCACTCACCACAAGTTGAAGATCTATCACAAGAAGTTTAGGGAACTTGTGATCTTCATCATGAAGGCTTCCTATCAATGGAAGTTCATTTAGAAGTAGTTATTCATATCCATTAGACATTTGTGTCATGGATCATTAGTGTAAACATCATTGCATCATAACAACACTTTCACCAAACTAGATTAGATGGTTTATGTGTTTGTGCCATAAAACACAAGGTTTATTATGTTGGGCCATAAAACATATTGGGAGTGGTTGTACCCTTGTAAAAGAACTCGACATCTAGCTTAGTGTCAGAAATATTGTATAGGCGACGTTAGGTTGGTTCTACCTCGAACTAGAACCCGGTATTTAGCTTTGTACCGGAAAAAGTGTAAGCGACGATTGTAAGGTTTTCTCCGCCAACAAGGGAGCTTGTTGATTTAGTGAAGTAACTCTCGAGTTGGGTACTCGGGGAGTGGAGTAGGGCGGAAAGGAGATCCGTGACCGAACCACTATAAATCCTCGTGTTCGGTTTGCACTTTCCTTTCTTTATCTCTTTACTTTTATACTTGCACTATACTATTGTTTGTGATGTGGTTTGATGTTCATGATTGTGTGACAACTTGGTTTACCATGCTTTATATTAGTCACAAACAATAATTGGTACTTTCATATTATAACAAGCTTAATAAGCGATTTGATACTAAAGATTTAAAGTTTTTAAACGGTAACGTATTCACCCCCCTCTACGTTTCCACAAACCGGTTTTAGCTAAGTGGTGTTTACCTATGTGTTGGTATTGTAGAGTCTAAGAGACATAAAATTTGACAAAAGACAATTATGTGAATGAATTTCTCTCCCCCTTAATTGGTGGACATCCAACATAATGTGTAATGTATCAAATAAGGAATGACAACAAAGTGTTTAGGAGGTTATTCGGGCTAACGAAAGAGATGAGCTTAGTGATGTTTTTCTGGATGATGGTTAGCATACAATGAACTTCATCCTTAAAGTCACGTACCTCTTCTCGATTAATACGAGATGATCGTATGATGAGGCATGTGGTTTCCTAATAGGAAGTGAAGAGGATTAGAGTATTGTTATAACTAAATAATGATGGAGGTGATTTTTGGAAAGCGGAAGCAAAAATGAGATTTGGAAAGAGGTCGGTTGAAAGACAAAAATGCAAAGGCAACCCTCTAGAACTTAATTCTATATGCTTTTAAACTATATGCAAGTGTAGGGGTCCCATAAAGCATAGTACTAATCTACGTAGCAATAAAAGGGGATTATTCAAAATGAGCATATAAAAATTAGAACCAAGTGAGATAACAAATAATTTGTTATCAACCTACAAAACAAGTTTGTTAGTGACAAAAGATGTTAACATGATAGAAATCAAATGATAACATATTATATAAGCAAAAAACATATTGCACTTTAGTAGACAAGAAATCACCATACAAGATAGCATCAAGACAATCATATTATGCAAGAATACAACTTTATTCAAGACATTTCATTTTGAGATTGTTTTGTCGTTAGACTTAGACGCTTAAGCATACTTGGCTTGTAAATTAACACAACAATCTATGTGATTAATTTGTAAGATAAAAAGGCTTATAAAAGTTTGTCATACCAAAAGCACTTTGACATATTATATGTGCACATGTAGCAAACAAATAGTGTGACAAGAAGCAAAAGAAACAAGATGAAAGATTCATGCAAGCCATGTTTAAGACATAACAATTTGGAGCATGTATCATTTGGATCGTACTACACATAGATATAATGAATGCCAACTAATAGCTTTCAAACACAAACTTATCATATCAGAATTATCACGTATCAAAATGACATATTATGATTTCATAAGTAACATGTTAATCATGCTAAAACTAATTCAAAAGTAAGTATCATGCAAATAAAGTTTTAGGTTTAAACGTTTAGTAGCATGAAACAAGAATACAAGCATTATAAAGATAAAACCGTACTAAGGTTTACACATTTGACTAGTTATCAAACACTAAGATAATGTCAAATCAACTTATCGTATCAAACAAGAACATGTAATCAACACATGTAAGTGCAATGCAAGTAGTTTTAAAAGAAAAGTCATATATACTACTTGTTTGATTAGTATTCCTAAGGCGAGGCAAACTATCAATGTTTTAATACTTACTTTAGGCAAGTATAGGAATACATATTTTTCAAGTTGGAGAATGAATATGAGACTATTACTAGTGGTGCTCAATTAAGGCTAAACACGACCATTTTTACGGGTGATTCCACATACCCAACTTCTCTCCAGGAAGCAATTCAACCGTTAGGTCAAATTGAGTTTCTAGTGCAATAGGTTCTCCAGTAGTCATTCTCATGTTAGAAAGATGGGAACTCCTACTTTTGCATATTAAAGTGCATAAAAGATGATAGTTTACCAATACTTGGCTTAATGTGACTTAACTAATATGCAATATAACTAAGGTGATGAAGACGTCATGTTATACACATGAATTTTAACAATGGTGTGTTTGATAAACAATGTGTTTTAATCTTGTGTTTAGAATCTAAAGTTGTTCAAATTTCACAGCTAATTGTATGATCTAATGGATGACATCTTTTATGTTGAGTTGAAGTGTGTAATTTAAATGTGAATTGATCATCTAAGACTAGAGAATATGTTAAACTAAGAACGTTCTCAAGAAAGCTCTTTGGTATTTTATTTAACAATAATCTAAGTGAGGTTACCAACTTCAATAGATCTTGTGTATGCTCTAAAGATGTGTAGTTTTAACCTTGGATGTGCACTCGGTTTGAGCAAGGTTAGGTTATGATGTACGCTTGAAAGGAAATAGATACAAATAGTATCTTTCAATAAATGAGATTATCCCATGGGATAAAGTTATCATGCTTATGAAAACAAGTATGACAAGATAAATTGGATATGCTAGTTCATAGAACTTGTAGATGTTTGTTTCAAGATCATTTAGCCAATGAGGTGTAATGAAATCTCTTGTAACACAACTATTTATGTCGCAAGAATGATGCATAGGATATACAATATCCTTTTAACAAGATGAAATCTTAACGCATGAATCTTAGTGTTTGAATCGGATATGAAGCCAAAGTGTTTGAATCGGATAGTCCCATCTAAATAAACTTGGTCTCAAGATTATATTCACTAGATGATGACAAGAGGAATTCACTCGAGTTTCTTATGTATACTCCTCAAAGGTCATTGTTGCTTGGGGTGTATGATGTTGGCTTTGAGATTGCATTTTAACATATGTTGTTAAAATGTTGATTTGAGGTTTAACGAAATTTATGCAGAAGTTTAACGACGAAGTATTACTAATACTTTGATAATTTGTGAAGGTAGTACTACTTATACCTAGTGGAAATTGACAATAATTACCAAGAGCACCATGCTTATTTGATAGTTTAGGTTCTAGCCATAATGAATTATCTAAGTCCTTATATGTTGGAAAGGATGTTTGAGTTTGTTCAAACGTGCATTTGATTCAGTACAAGTGTTGGACACAAGGGCTTTTTGAGCAATACACTCAACGAATTCAAATGATGGTAAGGATGGTGGATTGGTTGATCTAGGTGGTAGGTCTTCTAGTGTCTAAATAAGGATGTGGTGATGTAGGGGTTTGTTGTGCTATGGGAGTACTTAGGTTGAATATTTGTCCATAGATGTTGAACACAAAAAATACGGATACTAATTCTTATGGTTCATTGGTTGCTACAACTAGTGGGTGAAGTGCTTGAAGTTTTGGTTATGTTTATGAAGCTTAGGGGCTGAGGTATAGGTTCACCTTGAAAGGGCACGTTTGATTTAAGGTATACTCTTGGAAGTTCATGAGCAATACGGTTAATGGTGCCAAAAGATGGAAGAGGGATAGTAGGTGTCAAAGAGGGATAAGTGGCACCGTGGGTTGTTTGTTTTGGATAAGTGTTTCAACATGTGTTGTTAAAATACTTGGGTGTTGATTTTTCGGATATGACTTTTAATGACTACAATCGTAAGTCGCATATACTTGAATATTTCGGATGAAATACTTAAGTTGTCAATCCTAATTTTTTGAGATTATAAAGCTTAGATTGAACTCAAGGATAATAAGACTTGATAATATGTATTTAACATATGTGTGAGTTATGACTCGATGTAAATACTTATCGTCTTGAAGGATGACACATTATTTCCATGTTAACCAGGTGAGGCAATACATGTAGATACAAAACAATATCCAGAGTCATATGTTAGACTTGTGTATGATATCTTTGCAAATAATGAGTCCAGGTTTATTAGTCTCGGTAAGTCATCTAAGTCATCCGCAAACGGGTGAAGAGATGTTGGTGGTGTTGCACAAAGTTTGATAGGTACAAGCTTTGGAGACTTTGGTAGTGAAGTTGTTTTGGATGATGGTGGGTGATTTTGGTGGTGGAGTTGGAGTATCCAAGTTTAGAAAGTTCACATCTTGAATGGGTGATGAGATGTTGAGAGGTAATGAGTCTGAGGATGAAGAGCTCAAGTTAATGAAGCAACAAGATCGAATGCTAATCCTAGTGGTTTTCTTAAGTGGCTTATTTGAGGTTAAGGATTTAGTCATTTTGACTTTGCTTTAAGAAATGCTAAGCTTGAGGAAAAGTAACAGTGAAGGTGTGAAAATGATCATCTTGAATGTGTCGATTTATGGAACTAAGGATTCATGGATTTGATGTTAATCCATACAAAGATGGTAGTTTCTAATGAGATGGAAGTGTCTAAAATCATGTCAAACATCCTAAGTTAATCCATTGAGGATGTGTTGAGTGAGGTATGAAAGATATGCATTAACAACTATCCTAGAAACGAAGTTTGGTAAATTAGATTGCGGGATTTAGTAAAATTCAATAACTTACCTGTAGGATTCACGGCACCATTTCTTTACACAGCCGGAACCCTTAAATTGGTGCCGCCTAGTCCGCCTGTACAGGTATGGCGGTACCAAAATCCATAACAGACGGAACCAAATTAATGGTGCCGTCTGGTCCGTGGAGACCAGAAATGCCGTCTGGTCCGTGGAGACCAGAAATCTTTACAGACCCATTTTTAAGGTGTCGGGGACTTTTTCGAAACCTGAAATTTTTCTCAAAACATATGGCATTAACTATTTCTAGTTAGGAACAGTCAATAACGCATACACAAACATAATGGAGCATTGATTTTGAACAAGGGCTAACGATTTTCACATATAAGTGAAAATGGGTAAAATTTGATAACACCCGTGTGTTATCCCCCTGCATGAACCGGTTAGCATACATCAATGTTTTAAGTTAGTTTATCATCCTACGAAGCAAGAACACATAAATGACATCATACTACATTGTTTTTGTCCTTGTACCAAACACTCTCTTAAAAACTCTATTTTTCAAAGTACTTGACTAATTTACTTAGTACTTATTGCTAAGTGAGTTATGACATTTCATAAGTTATGTGAGATGTTAGTATAACCTATGCAAAAGAAGTGATCTAAGTCTATAAGTGATGGTAAAACAATTTTCCAACTTAGTGCACAAAATCTAGCAAATGTCCTATTGTGCATAAACAATAAATCGTCAAGAAAGTGAATAAATAACATGGCAAGATTGACACTTATATTATGCAAACAAACAAGTGAAAACAACAATTTTAAAATAAGCAAGCAACATATATGCAAACAACATAAACAAGTGGTCATTTAGCATAGTATGACAAGAAAACACTTTTCGTCATTTAGCGTTTAAATATGACGATGTATACCAAGCTTGATTTGTTTCCTTTAAACATATTACCAAATTAATTAGTTTCAAAAGAAGTTGTATCAAAGTTCTAAGAATACCAACTTATATTGTTTGATTCAAAAATTTGAGTTTTTATGTTAAAGCGAAACTTAATATTTTAGACATACTGTAGTATTTGGTCTATTTTACTTATTTATAATTAGACTCAGGCCATGAAGGTATTTTTAAGTGAAAGTAGACTCAATTCCCTTTAAAATGATAGGTGGCTCGACTCATACGGACTTACGGTTAATTAGTTATGATTTTTTGAAGTTGCCCAAAAAACTGCATACTGTACAGACGGATTCCACGGAACCAAATAAAGGGATCCGCCCTTTATAAGATTTGGTGCCGTGGTCCTCTGAGACAGATTCACCAAAACTAATATTTGACATAGAGAAAACGTGTGCGACTTACTAGATTTCATAGTAAACATATAATACACATATTTAACAACATATCTACTTATGTAACTTATCTTAAACATTTACGGAGGTGATTTTTCAACTAGATTTATAGTTATCCCAAACACTCCTTTAAAATCATATTTCTTCGTAAATTTTCTATAAGCACATAATACAATGTTTACTAGTTCTTTCAACAAACTTTTATTTTATTTTTCAAGAAAACCTTCAAGCTTGTATACAAAGTTACATTTAACAACAATATTTCTAAGTATAACAAGCAAAGTATTTTTCATATTATTTTTCGCTTCAATGGTAATTTGATACATGGATCGTACTCTATTTTAAAAACCATTTGTTTTGAAAATACGAGCTACGTGGCTCTGGTACCAATTGTGGAAACGTAGAGGGGGGGTGAATACGTTACCGTTTAAAAACTTTAAATCTTTAGTATCAAATCGCTTATGAAGCTTGTTATAATATGAAAGTACCAATTATTGTTTGTGACTAATATAAAGCATGGTAAACCAAGTTGTCACACAATCATGAACATCAAACCACATCACAAACAATAGTATAGTGCAAGTATAAAAGTAAAGAGATAAAGAAAGGAAAGTGCAAACCGAACACGAGGATTTATAGTGGTTCGGTCACGGATCTCCTTTCCGCCCTACTCCACTCCCCGAGTACCCAACTCGAGAGTTACTTCACTAAATCAACAAGCTCCCTTGTCGGCGGAGAAAACCTTACAATCGTCGCTTACACTTTTTCTGGTACAAAGCTAAATACCGGGTTCTAGTTCGAGGTAGAACCAACCTAACGTCGCCTATACAATATTTCCGACACTAAGCTAGATGTCGAGTTCTTTTACAAGGGTACAACCACTCCCAATATGTTTTATGGCCCAACATAATAAACCTTGTGTTTTATGGCACAAACACATAAACCATCTAATATAGTTTGGTGAAAGTGTTGTTATGATGCAATGATGTTTACACTAATGATCCATGACACAAATGTCTAATGGATATGAATAACTACTTCTAAATGAGCTTCCATTGATAGGAAGCCTTCATGATGAAGATCACAAGTTCCCTAAACTTGTTGTGATAGATCTTCAACTTGTGGTGAGTGGGGATGGCTAGATCTCCACGCTTTCCTTGGTTGATCAAAGAGTATGCTTACAACAAAGATGAATGTTAGAAGCATTATGATCATGATCATTAGGGTGTTTAATGTATGTTACTACATTGTTAATGATTGATCTAAATGTATGCAAGAAGGTGGAGAAGATGTGATTTGAAGTGGTGAAGAAATGGGAAAACAATGGGCTTCTATTTATAGCCAAAAGTGGCCAGGAGCGTCCACGGACCAAGGAGCCCTTTAAAGGGTTCCGTCCTTTATGCAATTTGGTGCCGTGGGTGCCTGACAGAATGATGAGTGTGTAAATACTCATCATTTTTGGTTAAATCTGAACTGCAAAACATCTAAAAATGCTCAAAAATGCATCAAAATACTGAAAATATTCCAAAATTGCATTTTATATGTTTCAGATGCAAAATGTTTAAAATCAGATGAAAAATGAGCTAAATTTGCATAATTGGCAGTTTCAGTCCCCCAAGTTTCTAAAATTGTCAGAAATAGTCCCTGAGTCCTAATTTTAAAAGAAAAATCACCAAAGGTCCTTTTTAAATCATAACTTGTCAAAATTAGTCCTTTGGTGAAAAATATCAAAATTTTTGAGAAATTACAAGTTTGGTCCTCCAAGTTTAAAAATTGGCAAAAATGGCACTTGGAAATTTGAAAATGACAAGTTTGGTCCTTGAACTATTGAAGCTTGTCAGTTTTAGTCCCTTGAAACAACTTTGCAGATTTGGCAGTTATGGTCCCTTGAATTTCAGAATTTACAACATAGGTCCTTCCTTATTAATACCCTTTAATCATTTGGCCTTGTCAAAACCTATTGACCCCTGCCAAACCCTTTTGGACTCCCTTGTTTTGACCCCTTGCAATAATACTGCCCTGGTCAACTCTCCCCAGTCAAACAAAAACACGCGCCCTTTTTTTTTATCTTCTCCCCAACTGCTCTCTGCAACTCCTGCAAACACTCCATCCCCCCTCCTCACCTTATCCCTTCCATGTTCCCCCCACCTCCACACAACTACAAAACACATTTAATGCTTCCCTCCCCATCTCACTCAACCCCTCATCTGTCAAAAGACCATTTCCCGCCAAAATGTAATCTATGGCCAAAATCCTTCCAACTCATCCAATGGTCAAAAATAGAAGTGGGAACTGCTCATTTTGGAGAGAGGAAGCCTTTGGCATATAAAAATGAGGAAGAAGAAGCTAGAGGGAGTAGTTAGTTAGTTTTAAGTTTTTCCTTTATGTCGTTTTTCAAGTAAATGTTGTAGTTTAGATTAAAAGTTGTAATTTCAAGTTCATATGTATCAAACTCAGTTGTTTAATAGTTGCAATCCAGTTTTAAGTGGTAATTCAAGGTTTTAATTTCATTTTATGATTTCAAGCTCACTGTTGAAAAAGTCAGTTTCAAATTCCTTTATTAAAGCTTCCAATTAGCTTTGTTTTAGCTCAAATCAGCTTATTTAAGCTTATCATAGCTTGTTGTAAGCTTATATGTTAAATTCAAGTAATATTGGTCCATGGTCAATAAAAGTCAACTGGAGCTCAATGGGGGCTTGGTAATGGATAATGGAAGATGCAGTGCTGGTAATGGGTTGAAATAGACTAGTTTAGATTAGTTTTGGGTTTGGTTTAGCCTGCAACACCAGCTGGACCTATGTGAGTTGTATTTCAAGTTCCATTTTTCCATCTAATTTGCATATTTTGCTTGTATGTGTATCTGTGGTCACAATTGGTTTTTATGTGTTTAATTAGTTGTAATTAGGTAATTTAAACTCAGTTTGGTCATTGGTACAAGCTGGATCAGTAGCTAGCCCAGTTTTATTTGCATATCAGATTGCTATAGGTGTGTTTGGATTTGCTGTTTTATATGTGCTTTAGGTTAGTTCTGTGGTAGAAATTTATTGGTTTAGGCTTGTTAAAGTTCATTTGCCTCATTGCAGTCTTAAGATTGTGCATTAGACCACTCCAAGTCAAAATTTATATTTAATCTGTCTTACTACTTAACTGTTGGAGTTTTACAAATTCAAAAGCTTATTTTGTGTTCAAAATTCATATAACTAGTTTGCTTTAGTTTTATTTCATCATAATATATCATTTCCAGTTCATAAATTTGATTCAAAGTTCAAGTTAGTCAAACTTTCCATTTTTATGTCAAAAGTCAAAATGAAAAACCAGTTTTTAGCCCATCTAAGATGATTTTTCATGAACTCAGTTTTGGGCCAAATGATGTCAAATTGTGGGTGTATTAACTTCAGCTGGTCTCATTTCTTATTAGCATTTTTATATATTTTTAGCATTTTTTTAGAAGCCCCAAATGAGCTTGTCAAAACAGGCTTATATTCCCTGTGCACACTGCACTGATCTGCACAGGTTTTGTGCAGATCTTGCAGCCCTTGCACAGAGCTCTCAAGAGCTTGTATAGGTCTGGTTTTTGGATTTTAAGCTCTCACCCAGGTCTATTTTAGGTTCCAGTTATTGGTTTTCAGTTTCAGCTTATTTTAGTGCTTATTTTCTTGCTCAAAGTAGCCCCCCTCACATCTGTTTTTGCACATTAACTCACATCATCAAATCTTGGTAATTTGCAATCCAGAGGTTATAGCTTGTTGATTCTAGTTGCATTTGGTCACTTTTAGCATATTTTAGCTTGTGTATCAGTTTGGTGCTTGTTTTGTCCCTTTAGCTTATCCAAGTGCTTATTTCATAAGCACTTTGCACATCAGTTTCAAATTCCTCCACACAACCCCTGTTTTTTATATTTTTCTTAGATTCTAAATATTATTTTAGAGTTTTCCTGAAATTTTCAGATTTTTCCTAGCTTGTTTGCTATTTTTCTTGATTTAAATTAGTTTTTAAGCATTTTTAAATAGCATTTAATACAAAAAATTAAGAAAAGTTTCAAAAAAAAATAATTTTTCATTTTTATTAAGTTAAGATAAATATAAAAAGACAAAAAAATATTTTTCCAAATTTTTCTTAGTTAAATTTGTATTTTTAAGTAATTTAAGTAGTTTTAAATAGTTTTTAATTCCTAGAAAATACAAAAATAATCAGAAAAATACAAAAATTGTTTTGAAAATCCTATTTTGTTATTTTAGATTTTTCTAAGTCAAAATTTTATTTTTCTAGCTTTGTTTCATATTTTCTTGTATTCTAGGTTAATATTTAATAGTTAAAAATAGTTTTTAATTAATTAAATAGTTATAAAAATAATTTTCTTTTTCTACAAATTTTATTTTATCATTAGGTTTGTAAAAATGTCATTTTCATATTTTTAGGACTTTTATTTCTTAGATCTCACTTTTTATTTTGTACGTTTACGTAATTTTATTTAAACGTAAGTTTTAAGTTTTAAACGTTCATCAATTTAAAAAAAAAATAGTGATAGCATTTATTTAATATTTCTTATCTTTTTAATTTCCTTTAATTCGCATTTAAGCCGCTGTAATTTGTTGGCTTTTTCTGTAGTTATAATAAATCAGATCCCTTTTTCCGTTCAAATCTCTCGATCACTATACGTTTGGTGATTCTTCGCACAGCTCGCTGGGACACAACGACCCGGGGAAACACTATACTCCCCAGATCTTCATTGCATTCGTGTTTAAACTGTTTTAAGTTTCTTACGGTCGGCCATTCACAAGTGGCCGGCTTGCGTGAGAAAACTTGACGGTTTGGCACGGATCAAATTTTTGGCGCCGCTGCCGGGGAGCTGTGCTGATTATCTTACGTTTAGCAGATTAGTGATTTGGATATTCACTCCTTTTTTATACCATCTGTATGTGTTTATATTCCTTTTTAAAAATCAAAAACCCAAAAAGATTTTCATTCTTTGTTTTTACATCATGTTTTTCAAAAATACCAAAAATATTCATCTTTACCCTCTTACCCTTTTTGATTCTTTATCCCTTTACCCTCTATCCGTTTGATTCTAACTTCTTCTATTCTCATGGAATCTCTCGAGAACGAATTCTGGGACAAAGTTGAAAAACTTCAGACTTTTACACAAATGTCTAGAATTCGTGTTGTTCGTGATGATCCATTCATTCTGCGTAGGGAAATGGGACGAGAAACCGGGGTGACAAAGGACCAGGTACTTCCCTCTGATAATGGAAGTACTAAATACGTCCAACCTACGGTTATCCAAAGACCTAACCCCTCAATTGCTCCTAAGCCGTCTAAAATTGATCCTAAACTTTCACGATTTACGGTTAAAAGCAAACATGCAGAATTTAGACCGGTGACTAGCAAGAATGACTTGCCTAATCTTCACATTTCTCAAGAACCAGAACCAGAGACCATAACGGAAGTGGTGGAAATTGCTAGCTCTCAGAGCACACCACTTGTCCCACCTCCTGATTTTTCAAAATGTTCTTCGAGTCTTAATAGTCATTCGGATTACCATGTTGGTTTTGTTGATTCTTTGAATAAACTGATTCCTTCTCATAACTTTCAAATGCAATCGTTTATTCCATGTGTCGGTTGTGGTGAGCCTCTTTTTGGTTCACCCTGTCGTTGGTGTACGTGTGTACAATGTGGTAATGATATTCATAACGGGAGTTGTTTGTTTTGTGGTTCGAGGAATTCATTTGATTATGATCCTAATCCGAACTCATTTAACGACCCCTCAAACTTTTCCAATTACCCACCACAGCCCGACTTATCTTCATATGATCAACATTACTGCTGTGAATTTTGTAGAGGTCCTCACCAAGGATTTGAGTGTCAATCCGGAGACACGTTTGTCTATGAACAGTTTTCCGGTGATGCTCAGAACTTTGGTTATGACCAAAATCCATATGATTCACCAGTCCAGACTCAACAGTTTTACTGTTGTGAGTACTGTGGAGGTCCCCATTTCAGCTCTGATTGTCAAATAGGGAACCCAGTTCCTTGTAACAATCATGACTCTCACATATTTGACAATTTCCAACCTCCACAGCACTATACGGTTCAAACTCCACCTGAGCCGTTGTCTCAAGAAATCTCCCATGATTTTGAAACCGCAATGAAAACACTTGATGATATGATTAGTAACTTTAAGAATCAAGTGAGTGGTGAAAAGACCATGGGAGAATTGCTAGCCGAAGAAAGAGAGGCCCGTAAATCTAGGGAAGAATTATTAGTCCTAGATCAAGCAGCTCTAAGGCGTTCCCAATTTCTTAAGGCAGCTCTGTATGATGATGACGAGGAGAGTTTTTATCCTTTTAAAGATAATACTTCTCAACTCCCTCAGTCAGTTGATATTCCAGCAGTTGAGATTCACTCTCAAGCAACTGCTATCACACCCGAAGCTCCCACTCACTCTCTGAACATGGGGGACGAGCATCTTGACACTGTTCCTGAAAAGGAATCGGAAGAATTCATAAAGTCTAGTGTTGAGGACCTTGTCCTAATCCCGAGAGAGTCACAGGGTACTTCTAATCATATGTGTGATTCTCTTTCCCCTCTTGAGTGTTCAAATGATCATTTGGAAACTTTTTCCGATTTTAGCGACGATTGTGCTTCCTTTGGAAACATCGAGTACGTTGAGGCATCACTTGCACAATCTGATGCTGATCATCTTCTTGAGGAGTTCACCAATGAACTCACTCACATCAATCCACTCCTTGATTTCGAAGCTGATCTAGGAGGGACTGAAAGTCTCATTGATAATGATCGTTCACTCACTTCTCACCCTAACAGTCCAATAGAGAATGTTGATCACTTTGTTCCCGAAACATTCAAAGCTATTTTCACTAATCCTCTATTTGAATTCGACTCTGATTTCACTTCAATTTCTGAGAATCCACTCTTTGATACTCAGACGGAGGATAATGATGAGCCCGCAATGGAACAAGAATTCACAGATTTACTTCATGTGAATGATTCTCTTCATAAAGAGTTCTCCGGTGAACTCTCTCATGACATATCTCCTCCGGAACATGATCATTTCTATTTTGATCTTGAGGATGATATTAGCTTGGAGGAAGGTGTACTCTATCATACGAGTTTGCTTATTAATGATACTACCTTCACCCTTCCTCCCGATACGTCTACATTTGAGAATGAAGAATGGATCTTGATTGTTATCAAAATCTTTCTTCCTTTCCTCAAATATCTTGTGATTTCTCTTCATCTTCACTCCTTCGGGAATGAAGACACTATCTTTGACCCCGGCATTTTCATTTATCATTTGTGAGCCGGTTCTATGTATATCTCATCGGTGTGGAACTTTCACATACTTCAATGTTTATCCAAACATCTTGAATGAAAGTCCGATGGAGATTGTTTCTTCCACTTTGCTTCCCCATGAACCAATTAATTCGGGGTCGAGTCAAGCTAACGACTCGGTAATCAAAAACAGTAGCTAAACATGGGTTTTCACCCATGTGTACCACCCTAGTGTGGTTGCCCCACATGTTGTGTATATAAGTTTTTCAAAAAAAAAAAAAAAAAAAATCTTTCAAAATAATGGCCGTAGTATTTCCCTTTTACGTTCTCAGTTTCGGCATAACAGCCGGTACTTTGAATATTGAGGGCAATATTCATTTCTAAGTGTGGGGGGGAATTCTCACGAATTTTATCATGTAATTATACCGCCTAATTCTCCCGTTTTTGGCCAAATTTTTTTTGGAGTAAGTGTTTTGCACTTACTCAATTGGTTATCAGTCCGCCTTGTCTAATAAACAAAAGGATTGGCTAATCCAGGAGCAAATGGCTCTTGGTAAAGATATCTCAAATCCGTTGACGGCTTGCAATTTGCCCAAAATTATATGGTATTCAGCTCACCATATTCTAAAAAGTAAAGAGTTGGCTAGCCCGCAAGTTTATGGCTTGTGGTAAAGGCAGTGGAAAAACCATAATTGGTAATCAGCTCACCAAAGATAATATTGATAATTTATCTAAGAGTTGGCTAGTCCAGAGCAAACGGCTTCTGGTAAAGACAAATCAAATCCGTTGAAAGCTGGTGGTTTGCTCAAAATCACATGGTTATCGGTGTACCATGGTTCTTACTTGAACTGAAACATTTGGCTACTCCAGAAGTAATGGCTTTTGGTAAAGAGATTCAAATCCATTAAGTTTTTCTCAAAAGATTGCTAGGGACTAGCAATAGTTTAGTGTGTAAATACTCATCATTTTTTGGTTAAATCTGAACTGCAAAACATCTAAAAATGCTCAAAAATGCATCAAAATACTGAAAATATTCCAAAATTGCATTTTATATGTTTCAGATGCAAAATGTTTAAAATCAGATGAAAAATGAGCTAAATTTGCATAATTGGCAGTTTCAGTCCCCCAAGTTTCTAAAATTGTCAGAAATAGTCCCTGAGTCCTAATTTCAAAAGAAAAATCACCAAAGGTCCTTTTTAAATCATAACTTGTCAAAATTAGTCCTTTGGTGAAAAATATCAAAAATTTTGAGAAATTACAAGTTTGGTCCTCCAAGTTTAAAAATTGGCAAAAATGGCCCTTGGAAATTTGAAAATGACAAGTTTGGTCCTTGAACTATTGAAGCTTGTCAGTTTTAGTCCTTTGAAACAATTTTGCAGATTTGGCAGTTATGGTCCCTTGAATTTCATAATTTACAACATAGGTCCTTCCTTATTAATACCCTTTAATCATTTGGCCTTGTCAAAACCTAGTGACCCCTGCCAAACCCTTTTGGACTCCCTTGTTTTGACCCCCTTGCAATAATACTGCCCTGGTCAACTCTCCCCAGTCAAACAAAAACACGCGCCCTTTTTTTTTATCTTCTCCCCAACTGCTCTCTGCAACTCCTGCAAACACTCCATCCCCCCTACTCACCTTATCCCTTCCATGTTCCCCCCACCTCCA
>BPTQ01000001.1:281463362-281475721 GCA_019973895.1 Chrysanthemum seticuspe | reverse complement strand
AAATATACATGCGTGACGCGTACGGAAACAGTGGTATATATACCCTGGTAGCCCCCCAAGTTTGATGGTGCTACTCGTGTAGGAGCATTAAACTTATTTATGCCTGCGTAAAACACTTAATGCAAATATTAAAAGTATATGCCACGAATCGAAACATATAAAACCTAATGAAGTGAAGCAATATATAGCACATAGCATGTGAACGTAACACATAAGAGAAGTGACAGTGCGAATTACCCCTATCGCGAGGTTTTACAAACTACATAAATAATTAATTGTATATTTTTTTTTATAAAAAAAAAACCCGGATGGACGTACCGTGACCGGGACTAATAGACGCAGATGGATATATCATGACCGCATAGACTCGAACATTTGTGGATGATCGTAGATGAACATAACATGACCACGGCCTTTGTCCAGTGCGCTCATGGCGATTGACTAGCATCGTGGTGTTTGCTCGTACCTAATCTGCGAAGATGTCCGAACGCACGGCCTAACGCGGGTAGATTTATCGTGGCTGCGTTGTTCGATCGTACAAACAAGCGCGAACAGGCATACCAACCGTAAAACAGTATCTGCGCGAATTAATTCGCGGCTAAAAGATAAAATAGCTCCGATCGTGCGGACTTTTTCTTAGGTCCGATCGTGCGCGAATTAACGCAAGGCCTAACGCGGGTAAAAAGTGCATGCCATCATTATTAAATACAAGCAGGTGCTTTAGATGAGATATTTATCTAATTGTGATATCCGGACCTTAATTGTTTTGAATCAAGTTTAATATGTCCGGACCAAAATTCAAATAATAACTTGAAGTGGCATTGAAGTAAGGGACAAACATCGTTTTAGAGTTTTAGAGTTACCGACTTTAGAAATTGATTTATGCTTTTCGGTAATATGAGAACACAAAATATAGTTTATTCGTGGTCCCACGGATGGCGCCAACTTGTTGATGCATAATCTGGCGCGGGCTGGATTCGACGACTTTCCCTTGGCCGTTCGTCGTCTTCTCGAGCCCTAAGTAGACCTGTCAACAAAGAGAACCTGTTAGGAGTGGACCCGAGGCCGTAGCCCCGGGGTCCACCTCCAACGGTCAAGTTAGTATCGGTGCGATGTGATGAGTTAGGGTTAGAGTAACCTGTCATGTTATCGTCACATATATAACGTCCTCAAGAAGGAGATCCAGCCATGTATTTATAGGGCATGGATTAGGGTTTAGGCGTAGAGTGGGTCGCTGTCTGCCGGGCCTGACCCATTCCTGGCCCAGTCCGGACTATACGTCCACATTAGACTTGTGAAAATTAAATTTTAGACCTGATGCTAGATAAAAAAACCTGTGTGACACGAATAACATTATCCATATCATGGGAGCTCCAACCCGTGGTGATCACAACATCATCATCGAAAAATAAGTGACTAAGAGTAATGTCAGAAGTGCCAATATTAACACCTCGAATCATACATGAGCGAACCGCATCAAAAAGGGCTACGCGAAGACCTTCCATGACGAGAATAAACAAGAATGGAGACAAAGGATCTCCTTGTCTCAATCCATGCTTAACTGAGAATTCGAAAGAAGGGTTGCCATTATCCAAAACGAAGTTGTTGGCGATTCTAAGCAAACTTTTATCCAAGTTCTCCATGTAGTACCAAAATTGAGACTATGCAATATTAAGTTGAGATATTTCAAACTTACGGAATCAAAAGCCTTTCCAAAATCAACTGTAAAGATCAACATATTTTTATTCCGTTTTTTGTACCAATTAATAAGCTCGCTAATAATTAACGGACCATCAAGGATTTGACGACCCGAGATGAAATTTAATTGTTCGTGACTAACAATTTTATTAACCACTTTAGAAAGCCGATTTGCAAGAATTTTTTCAATAATCTTGTAATGAATACCAATAAGAGAAATTGGTCGAAAATCTTTGATATGAATCGGGTTGCTGACCTTTGGAATGAAAGTAGCGAATGAGAAGTTTGAACCCAAAGGCATCTTTTTAGTTTCAATAAAAGTGGTCACGAACCCATAGATATCAAGCGTAAGAGACTCCCAATATCTCTTAACAAAAGCATATGTAAAACCGTCGGACTCGGGGGCTTTATCACTACCACAATCCCACACCGCTATCTTAACTTCATTCATAGAAACAAAAGCTTCTAAGAAATTACGATCATAAGGTTGTAGCCTAAACGAAGCCGTGATAGGGGAAACATAATCGTTGAGTCATTTACTTGAAACTTCTCTTTGAAAAAGTTAAGAAAGGCCTCTTTAACTTGATGGGGCCCCGTGATCCAAACACCCTCGTGCATAATGACATTAATCGGTTGAGGTCTATATTTATAACCTATTAATATATTGTGTTCATAAAACTTGTAGCCTTATTAAACTAGTGTCGTTTTGGATTTTTACCTTAGTATTTACGGCCTAAATACCATATATTGTTTTAGAAAGGCAACATATTATAGAGAACCCTGAAGAAACGGACAAACAACAATACAAGGCATCCCACCCCGGTTAAACAAGATAATTAAACGAGGGTGAGACCCAAAGAAAATAAATGTTACAAACATAAGAACTGAAGAAGTAACACACAATACAAAACTATCACCAATAATAAAATGAAGGAAACTAATAAAAACTCAAGATGTCATATTGAAGGTTGACCACAGATGTACCAAAAAGATAAAAGATCCAAATGATGCAGTCATGATGTTAACTTGGAACCACCAATTCAATATCATAATCAACTAATAGGATAACACCAAAAATGACCCAAGCTCTGTCAATAGAACCACTGTGTCAACAGAACCAAGTGCAAAGAGAGTGTCCCACTATTTTGATTTAAGCAATAGCACTTAATAATCATACCATCCGAATACAGTAATGCCAATCATGAGCTCAATAAGTACAAAATAGAATCCCCACTTAGTCGGACACACCCACTAACCAAGTGAAAACATCCTTTGACCCACTGCAACCCATGATCAATCAAAAAGAAAAAGAAAAAAAAAACCCTTAAAACTGAATCACAAACAGAAACTTTCATTGTCCACTGTTGTCACATTATCCACTGTATTATATTTTTACCCATTGATGTCACTGTAGCAGCTCTACTAATTTTTAACCCATTGAATTCTCGAAGCACTTTTAATCCAAACATACCCGAAGTATAAACCAGATGTTGTGTACCTGATGCTATTATTATATGCGAATGTTCCAGGAGTCTCAAAGTCATTGTTGCCAATCTATCACTCTATATTTCTTTGATCTTATTACTATGCACTCGAAGCTTTTGAGTTGAATGTCTTGAAGAATCTTATTAATGCTTGATACTTTATTGCCAGACACACGAGCATTTTTCTCCTTCCAAATGAAGTAACCCGAAGTCCAAATTACCGCTTGCCAAATAGATGAAAGAGGGATAGGGATATCAACGTTTCCACTATGAGAAAAAAATTCAACAATAGTAAAAGCGTTAATAATACCCACCTTCCACCAATTAAAAAACTTGGTCCACACACTCATTGCTAAATAACACGTGACTAAACAATGAGCATATGTTTCCACACAATCATTACATGATGCGCAAAGTGCGGAATCTAAATCAATGCCTCTTCGATCAAGTTTCACGTGAACTGGGAGTCTACCTTTGCGCGCTCTCTAAACGAAAATGTTGACCTTCTTAGGTAATAATAGCCTTGATTGATTTATTTGCAATAATCTAGTCAAGTTGGATCAAAGCTTTAATGTATAGATGAGTTAATCGGGATTATACTCAAACTTGAAAACATAGGCTCGATTAAGGGTAAGAATTTTTTCATATTGGACACTATAGCCGAACCAGGCACTCAGTGTTGTTCACCATGAAACAAAAAGAAATAGTTGTGAAAAGTGATGTTTTGGAAACGTTGAATAAAAAAGTTAATTTTTTTATAGTACCTAAAAGATCAAAGAATTTTGTGCACCCAATTGCGATATTACGTGACCAATATACGGCATATAAATATCTCTTTCAGCCACACAAGAATGAGGTTATATAATCAATATGGTTCCGCAAATATCAAAACTCACGCAAAAGTGAGATGATAATCTTAGTCGCCCGATATCACATGAGTCGAGTAAACTACTTAATTAACAATGTGTGTCCAATTTGTACTTGATCGCCTCCACAAAATCCATAACTTTTGAAATAATTCAGTTTCCTTTTATTTTATATTTTTTTTTCTTTAACCTTTTTCTATTAGTAATTCTTTTAAGGGAAAATTCTCTAAATGCCCCAGTTGCCCAAGAATATTACCCCAAATGCCCTATTTTTTTTTCACTTCCTTTAATGCCCCATGGGCAACTCTCCCATGGGCAACTTTATCATATATTTGGGCCCACTTTGTACTTACAAAGTACAAAGCTAAGATTTGGTATGTTGGGCAACTTTGACCCACTTTCTTGGACAACTAATATTTTTTGTCTTTTAGTAAAAAAGTAAAGTCTTTTTTAATTATTAAAAAATACATATATCTTGGTCAACTTGGTCCCACACATATGTATTCTTGGGCAACTGATTAGTTAGAAAGTACACATTTATATTATTTTATTGTATTGGTACTTGTGCCATAATTTTAAATACAAAAATACAACTTTATAAAATACAAAATACACCTTTTATAATCAAATTACACTTTTTTAAATACAAAATACCTTTAATTACAAAACACACTTTATATTTTTTTATAGATTTACATTATTTACATAGTACACTTTATACATTAAACACACGCACAAACACACCCTTTCCCCCCACTGCTGCCCAGATCATCACGATCCAAACCATTAATCAAACACAAACACTCACATCCAAACCATCAATCAAAAAATCATCACCGATCAAACGATCACCACAGCTTAGATGCTAACCTTTGCCTCCTTCGCCTCTATCAGGTTCCATTTGTTTCTTTTTTATAACATTTATTAATTGATTCGATTAAAATTGATTTTGGAGCCTGAGAGGATGAGCACTATTGGTATTGTGACTGCGGTTGCTGCACCGGCAAGCATTAAATTGATTTCTAGCCGAATGGGTATAGGAGATGGGGGTTTTAGTTGGGACGAGTGTGATGTCCGGGGCGTTTGGGTATAGTGGTTATGTTAGGTTATGGGATGTGAGGTCGGGGCGTGTGGTTTAGGAGACTAATGAGCCGGGGTCGGGTAGGAGTAGTAGGTTTGGTGATTCGTTTGCGGATGTTAGTGTTGACGTGAATGATATGAGTATGTGTAAGATATGTTCCAATTCGGGTGATTTAGGGATAGCGGATTTGAGGAAGTTGGGGGATGATCCTTGGGTTTATTTGAGAGATACGAATCCGAGTTTGAGGGATACGAGTGGTGCTGGTGTTAGTAATAGTGTAGTGCATTGTTATAACAAGCAAGTTTTTGTTGGGCGAGACGGTGGGTTGGAAGTGTGGTCGAGGGTAGCGGAAAAGGGCGGGCATAATGAGATTGGTGAAGAGTCGTTTAGGCGGAATTAAATGGATAAAGTGGAGGATTCAGAGAGAGGGATTATTAAGAAGATTGAAGGTGGTGGTGATGAGCGGCTTTTTGTTAGTAAGGAATGTGCCGAAGGGCTTGAGGTATGGGAAAGCTCTGTTTTCTCAGGTGCAGTTTTGGTTCCGTGATTGTGCAACACAATAATTTGGCGTCGGTGCACACACAAAGCAAGCATAGGGCGAAGAATCCTTTTAGAGGTAGACGTGCTACTAGTGTTTATCGTCTTCGTTTATTGTTTGTGTGCTTGATGCTGTTCTTGTAGCAATGTATTTAAAGGCTCATTTGTTGTCATTAGTAGTTTTAGAATTCAATATGTTAGATTTGCTTATAAAATACGAACTCTAGTGAACATGCGGCTGTTATACTTTTGATAGTTAATAAAACACGATTTATACTAGGATGTTGATTTGTTTTGCTGAACTCTAAGGCAGTGTATAATGACTTCTGACATAACTAACATGGTGTTAGATTTTCCCTGTGCTTGTATGTCTCGTGATCATTGGTCTTAGTCAACACTTTAGAAGCGATTGTTTCACGAAAATAGTTAGGGCCATGAGGATATCTGTCTTTTGGATCTGTGAGTGGTGATTAGGGCCACGAAAATAGTTAGGGCCATGAAAATAGTTAGGGCCATGCTTGTATGTCTTCGTGGGTGACTATTACTCGTTATCGTATCAGTAGAGTGAGATCTACTTGTTGATTGCAAGTCTTGAGCACCATTTTTAGCCCATTCAAGGGTTTCAAGTCTTATTTACCAATTTAGATTGATTTTAACATTAGCCAAAAAATAGCTGACAGCTAACCACAAATCCGAAATATTGTGACTTGATGAGGATGCTGGTTAAAATGTAACTTTTGGTGCCTGTGTTCAATATTAGTTTTTCAACATGAGACACCACCTATAACCCAACTTCAGCCGACGATATCCGTCGATTTCAAAGCTGAATTGACTCAATTATAGGACAGGCTGGTTGGTTCGTTTGGCATATTCCCGTCGACATTAGCATTTGCTACATTTTGTCACAAGGTCACCAAGTTCATTCGCGATCGTTACAAAATAAAACCATCATTAATGTATCCGACCACCCAAGCAGCAGGGGCAACGGTGTGGTTAAAAGTTCGCTACTTGAATCCACAAAACTTATTTATTTTAATTTCTATTAATTGGTTAGGCGGATCAACCCATTTCGACACGACCCTCACCCTACCCCAAACTACTTATCTAGTATATCAAAATGCAATAATCAAATCAAAGCAAAACATAAAGGACTAGTTCTAACCTGGCCAATGAGTAGCTCCTTAGCATTCGAGCCGTAAACATCGGATGTGTCAAGAAAGGTGACACCAGAATCAATGGCAGTATGCAAAAGCTGGATCATTTCTTGCTGAGGCTTATCGGTTTGAGACATGCTCATACATCCTAAGCCAATGGCTGACACTTGCAAACCTTGTGAACCAAGCTTTCTTGTTGGCATCACCATTGTTTCTCACATGAAGAAAAGCATCTTATAGAAGCCAACTGACAATATGGTAAAATTAATTTATTTAAGTACTATTTAACAAAGACCAAAAGATGTAACAAACCACTTGAATAGTGAAACCAACACCACTAATCATGTAAAATCAACTAACCACTTCTCACAATAAGGGACATGGAAAAGTTCTTACTCAGTGAATACCACCTTCATTTTGGTCTGGCCTTCAGCTACGGCTGACGGACCCAAGTAATTTTTTATCAGTTGCTTTGGATCTGATTGCTATTAAATCTGTGTGTGTTGTGTGTGTCTAATTGATAAAGTTAGGGTTTGGATGGTGTTAAGTAGATGGTGGAGGTGTTAGAAAGGTTGTGGAGGTGGAGGTGGAGGTGTTAGATCGGTGGTGGAGGGTGAATGTGGTGGTGTTAGATCTGTTAAAATATGTTATAAAAGTATTTTGTATAAATGTATATAAAGTATAAAAAGCATAAATTGTATTTTTGTATTTTTTATAAAAGTTGTATTTTGTATATAAAAGTATGGCACAAGTACCAATACAATACAATGAAGTTGCCCAAAAGTACATATGTGTGGGACTAAGTTGCCTAACATATATGTACTTTTTTATATTAAAAAAGACCTTACTTTTGTACTAAAAGACAAAAAATGTCAGTTGGCCAATATTCAAAGTCAAAGTTGCCCAACTAGAGCTCTAGTACACTTGTACTATGTAAGTACAAGGTGGCCCCACAAAATGGGACACATGTCATTTATATGGGATAGTTGCCCAAATATGGAGTTGGGAGAGTTGCCCATGGAGCATTAAGGAAAGTGGAAAAAAAGTGGGGCATTTGGGGTAAATTAGTTGGGCAACTGGAGCATTTAGAGAATTTGCCCTTTTCACAATTTATTAATGTGTCAGGATCCAAAACAGATTACACGTACTATGTTTACATAAAAAGTAGTATATCAACTCCGTACAAACATTAATTTTCTGTATGATTATACCCCGAAACCTCTAAATCAGTAGTTCGACTTTCATTTTTTTTCCACATAACGTTTTTAGCTCACGTCCTTAATGTAATTCGAACAAACAATTTGGCATAACCATCAAGTTTAGTAACAAAATATGCGAGGCATAGGCTTTTTGGGTAGTTTAAAATCGAAATATTTTGTACTTTTTTGTTAGGTGAACAGTTAAGGTGTTGATATTCTTAGTTTTCAGTTGATCAACCACCTCTCATGTGCTGTTTTATATATTTAATAAGTTCAATAGAGCTGTATGATTTAGGTACATGCGCCACCTATATAAAGCATCACGCAATTCATTACCATGCATATGCACCCAAAATTTAAAGTCAAATAATCAAATTTGTTTACTATAAGGTCGCAAAAATCACATGTCTGCTAGAACTGTTGACTTACTCAAGAGGATGGGGGTTCAAGGAGGATGGGTTTCGCGGACAGTTGATGAAAATGGCGTGGTGAGAATGAAAATATTGGTGAAAAGACACGAACTTGAGCAGGTTCTTGATCGTGTTGCAAAGAAAACAGATCACAACAAACAAAATCATGTTAGTATCCGACACGTTGCAAGATCACCAGCGTCGAAGTCGTTAGATCAACGATTGAAGGATATGAAGACAATGCGTATTCTGAAAAGCAGGCAAATAAAGGGAGATTGTCATGGTTCTTGGAGGCCAGCCCTTCAAAGCATCCCGGAAGCTGTGGCATTTTAAATATTTGAATATTAGTTAAAAGAAAATAAATACTGATCCGTAACAAAATTCAATTCATTCATTCGTTAGAAATAGTTTTAGGTGTCGTATTAACATTGTATGTTTCGAAGTCAATTAAATAGTATATAAGATTTTTGTCATAGAAATCATTCATCATGTTTGTGTGGGTGTGTTTTTTTTGTTTTTCATAGTGAAGTTTAGAATCGTTTCTGGTAATGTTGTTAGGGGCAACCTTATAGTATCATACACAAAATCATGTGAAAAGTGTCATAGAACTGAAAACATCATTATGATGGGCGGCGTATCATATGATTGATTAGGTATTTTGTAAACGTAAAAGAGGGACATTATGTTGGAATTATAAAACATGTCATATATTAAAATAAAACACATAAAGCATCAAAGCAGTAATTGTAAATTAATTAACCAAATAATAAATTGTATACATACCTTTTAGCAACTTCCAGCAATCACGAACAAAAACCCTAATTATGGTTAATTAGGTTTAACGAATTGACTTTTACCGTTTTTTAATTTAAACCAATTAATGTAAACAATAGTGTGTTTACACCACTTTCTTGATGAAACCCGTAGGTATAATATTATTATGCACCATTATTTATAATGGTGAAAACCCTAATACCCTAAACCCACAAACCGGGCTTGGGCCTAATTATCCACTAACACTCTCCCGCAGTTTGAGCGGCGAAATCGCGAAAGCTCGAACTGTAGTAGTAAACTAACAAAGCAAAATAAAACAATAACCAAAATAAAACGGGATAATTCAAAGTATCCCAAACAGTCGTCTCGGGAATAAGAACCCTAGATTCGACACCAACAAAAGTCGTCTCGGGAATTGATACCCTGGATTCGACACTAACAAAAGTCGTCTCGGGAATTGATACCCTAGATTCGACATAAAACAAAAATAAACAATTAAATTACTTTTTTTTTTTTTTTTTTTTTTTTTTTTTAATATACGAACAAACAGTAACACAATATTGAAATAAAAGGCTGCCGACCCCACTAACTTCTCATCCAATACACATCCACATCCTCATTCTTTAATTAAAAGGATCCATCCAAAAGTTGTTTGGATACTGGTTCCTCTTGTGTACAACCTGCATCGCTCTTCTTGACGTTCTTTCACCATTTTTGTTTGTTTGAGATGATACTGGCTTGTGCTTTTGATGATGGGAAGTGACGGCTTGGAACTTTTTTTTTTTTTTTTTTTTTTTTTTCTCCTTGTGCAGCGATAGATCTAATAGAATATTTGAGATAGAGATGGATAATTTTGACGGATGGTACAAAGAGGCGGCTCAGCGTAGCCACCTAGGTCTGAGGATCAGACCCGCTCTGAAACCATGTTGAATAATGAAACCCGTAGGTATAATATTATTATGCACCATTATTTATAATGGTGAAAACCCTAATACCCTAAACCCACAAACCGGGCTTGGGCCTAATTATCCACTAACAGTATGCACGTACTAATACCAAATTAATGTGAATGCTACTTCTTAATACGATACAAAAAAATAAAGTTTTGACAAATAATGACTCTAAGCCTTTCATTATATACTAATGAAAACTTAGAGGACAAGTTAGGCTAAGAATGGGCTAAACCATTCATAACCGATCGGTTACTAACCCCAAAGGGTTTCTAGAACCTTCCCGACATCCACTTTTCATTCTAGTCTTTTACTTTTACATTTAACGATCGTTAGTCAATTTCCGTTAATTACTATAACGCTCGTTAGTCGTTATTGTGTATTTAATAATTAACCGTAACATTTACATTAATTATTTGAACATTAAATCTTCATACGTAAAGTGTGCAATCCTGTGGTCTCAAGTTCGAATCCGGACATACACATATTAAATATGTCTATAAATTTAACAGCTCCCACTTAGACATATCTTAATAGTGTAATGACATTGGTTAGCGTCTAGCAACACGCCAGTGCCCCTAATACAACTCGAGTATGGTTCTTGGAAAAATCTTTTAATGAATTATCATCATACCTATCCTTTTATTTTTAATACCACGTTAAATATGGATATATATCTTAGTCATTCCATTATTTAACTATTATGTTTCTCGTTGTTTATGATTGAGCAAAATTACCAAATCTTCTGAACGTGTTCCAGATAGATCTTGGGCGCGGCCACACGAACATCTTGTCAACCCTACGAGGGGCCCAACAATATTAAACTTCAAAACAAATTTGAATGAACAAATTCTGTTAGTGCAAATATTACGATATTTAATCTATACAGTCTCGTTTGTTTTGATTGATGACAAACATGTAACTTGTAATACATAACGTAAAATGTACAAGTTACTTGTAATCACACTTTGTCTCAACATACATTCAACACCTCTCGATGACTCAAGTCCTCATATGTTACAACACAGGTTCGTACATGTTTGTTATGTGACATTATGATCAAACCCATTAACAAATCATTTAGAATGTTTAAAATACGTTTAGAGTCACTAAGTATTTTAATAGGTTAACCATTCTATTTCGAACCTCATTTTACATTTTGCATTCACAAGTATTTCATACAAATACTAGAGTTTACTAACACTTGACAAAATATATTTTATTTTGACAAGCACTCTTTTACAAAAGGTAACTAGACATTTTATTAACTAGTTACATAATACATTTTACATGTTTACCTTGATAAACTTTTTAATCTAAAAATGGAAATACATGTTACATCATGTCATGCATCATCTTTGAAATCATTGAAAGATCACTTGAATATTTTGGTTAGATTGACACTCAATATATCAAATGTGATCTTAGTAAGATTTGGTAATATCTTGTAAAGATTTGAAGAAAGATTTTTTAGATTTTCTGTCAGGCACCCACGGCACCAAATTGCATAAAGGACGGAACCCTTTAAAGGGCTCCTTGGTCCGTGGACGCTCCTGGCCACTTTTGGCTATAAATAGAAGCCCATTGTTTTCCCATTTCTTCACCACTTCAAATCACATCTTCTCCACCTTCTTGCATACATTTAGATCAATCTACTTCTAGTGTTCAAGGGATTTGAACAACACTATCTAGAAGTTGAACACCACTCACCCCTACCGATCTAGAGGTGCGAAAGGAACCAACTAGTTTCTCATACGAATGTTGTTTCTACTTACAATCTTCGTAATACTAGTACTAGTAATCCCACAAATTACATACAATGATGTAACAATTACTAACTAGATTTACATACGTTCTTCCACCTCTTCTACACTAAACTTCACCACTTCTTTACCCTTTTGTTACCCGAAGATAAATATCGGTTTTCACCGGTCCTCGCAGGTGCCTGGTTCCTCGGGAAATTTCCCAAGGCAGGAAATACGTTAAACCACGGCACCCACGGACTGTCTTTTAGATTTTTTAGAAAGAAGTTTAGAAATGTTCTATAATGGTTTAGAATGATTCTAGTGTAAACTATATAACTCACAGTTAGATTGGTTTTATAAGTTCACTAGAAAGTTACTAAAGTTTCTACTACGTACTGTACTACATTGTACATAAAGGTAAAAATCTAATTTTTCAAATAGTTCCATTTGTACATTTTACA
>BPTQ01000001.1:281445844-281463004 GCA_019973895.1 Chrysanthemum seticuspe | reverse complement strand
ATAATTGAGTCAATTCAGCTTTGAAATCGACGGATATCGTCGGCTGAAGTTGGGTTATAGGTGGTGTCTCATGTTGAAAAACTAATATTGAACACAGGCACCAAAAGTTACATTTTAACCAGCATCCTCATCAAGTCACAATATTTCGGATTTGTGGTTAGCTGTCAGCTATTTTTTGGCTAATGTTAAAATCAATCTAAATTGGTAAATAAGACTTGAAACCCTTGAATGGGCTAAAAATGGTGCTCAAGACTTGCAATCAACAAGTAGATCTCACTCTACTGATACGATAACGAGTAATAGTCACCCACGAAGACATACAAGCATGGCCCTAACTATTTTCATGGCCCTAACTATTTTCGTGGCCCTAATCACCACTCACAGATCCAAAAGACAGATATCCTCATGGCCCTAACTATTTTCGTGAAACAATCGCTTCTAAAGTGTTGACTAAGACCAATGATCACGAGACATACAAGCACAGGGAAAATCTAACACCATGTTAGTTATGTCAGAAGTCATTATACACTGCCTTAGAGTTCAGCAAAACAAATCAACATCCTAGTATAAATCGTGTTTTATTAACTATCAAAAGTATAACAGCCGCATGTTCACTAGAGTTCGTATTTTATAAGCAAATCTAACATATTGAATTCTAAAACTACTAATGACAACAAATGAGCCTTTAAATACATTGCTACAAGAACAGCATCAAGCACACAAACAATAAACGAAGACGATAAACACTAGTAGCACGTCTACCTCTAAAAGGATTCTTCGCCCTATGCTTGCTTTGTGTGTGCACCGACGCCAAATTATTGTGTTGCACAATCACGGAACCAAAACTGCACCTGAGAAAACAGAGCTTTCCCATACCTCAAGCCCTTCGGCACATTCCTTACTAACAAAAAGCCGCTCATCACCACCACCTTCAATCTTCTTAATAATCCCTCTCTCTGAATCCTCCACTTTATCCATTTAATTCCGCCTAAACGACTCTTCACCAATCTCATTATGCCCGCCCTTTTCCGCTACCCTCGACCACACTTCCAACCCACCGTCTCGCCCAACAAAAACTTGCTTGTTATAACAATGCACTACACTATTACTAACACCAGCACCACTCGTATCCCTCAAACTCGGATTCGTATCTCTCAAATAAACCCAAGGATCATCCCCCAACTTCCTCAAATCCGCTATCCCTAAATCACCCGAATTGGAACATATCTTACACATACTCATATCATTCACGTCAACACTAACATCCGCAAACGAATCACCAAACCTACTACTCCTACCCGACCCCGGCTCATTAGTCTCCTAAACCACACGCCCCGACCTCACATCCCATAACCTAACATAACCACTATACCCAAACGCCCCGGACATCACACTCGTCCCAACTAAAACCCCCATCTCCTATACCCATTCGGCTAGAAATCAATTTTAATGCTTGCCGGTGCAGCAACCGCAGTCACAATACCAATAGTGCTCATCCTCTCAGGCTCCAAAATCAATTTTAATCGAATCAATTAATAAATGTTATAAAAAAGAAACAAATGGAACCTGATAGAGGCGAAGGAGGCAAAGGTTAGCATCTAAGCTGTGGTGATCGTTTGATCGGTGATGATTTTTTGATTGATGGTTTGGATGTGAGTGTTTGTGTTTGATTAATGGTTTGGATCGTGATGATCTGGGCAGCAGTGGGGGGAAAGGGTGTGTTTGTGCGTGTGTTTAATGTATAAAGTGTACTATGTAAATAATGTAAATCTATAAAAAAATATAAAGTGTGTTTTGTAATTAAAGGTATTTTGTATTTAAAAAAGTGTAATTTGATTATAAAAGGTGTATTTTGTATTTTATAAAGTTGTATTTTTGTATTTAAAATTATGGCACAAGTACCAATACAATAAAATAATATAAATGTGTACTTTCTAACTAATCAGTTGCCCAAGAATACATATGTGTGGGACCAAGTTGACCAAGATATATGTATTTTTTAATAATTAAAAAAGACTTTACTTTTTTACTAAAAGACAAAAAATATTAGTTGTCCAAGAAAGTGGGTCAAAGTTGCCCAACATACCAACTCTTACATTTGTACTATGTAAGTACAAAGTGGGCCTAAATATATGATAGAGTTGCCCATGGGGCATTAAGGGAAGTGAAAAAAAAGTAGGGCATTTGGGGTAAATTAGTTGGGCAACTGGAGCATTTAGAGAATTTGCCCTTGTTTAAAGGCATAGAAACACCTCTTTTATGTCATGCCAAGTCGCGTAAGACTGTTCAGACTCTATTTCGAAAAACGTATAGACGAATGGGATCAGTTTTACGTATAGACTCAATTCAAGAAACAAATGATAGTAAAGGACTAAAGGCGATGCGGATTTGGATTTCTGGAGATATGTAAAGAGTATTTGCTTCTGAAGGAGTAATATATTTAAACTTAACTGGCAACCTGTCTTAGTACCATTGACTTTGCATGTCGATCTTTATATTAAGATAAAATTGACTTCACCTGAAAGTATCAAGACATGTTGATATCAATGTTTTGAAACCCGGGTCGACCCGGCCGGGTTAACCGGTTGGACCGGTTCCGGACAAAAAAACAGGTCAAAAAAACCCGGGTTTTAAAAAACGGGTCAACCGTTTAGACCCGGCGGGTTTTAAGTGACCCGGGTCAACCCGGGTTTTGAAACCCGGCCGGGTTCGGTTTTTATCATTTTTTTTTTTTTTTTTTTTTTTTTTGAAAGGCAACAATATATTAAACCTCAAAAAATAAACTTGTAAATCTCGTAGGAAGCATGTCTTTAGAAGTATGAAACTTGTAATCTCGTAGGATTTATGCCTTTTGAAGTATGAAACATGTAATCCCGTAGCATTTATGGTTGTTTAGAAAATTATGCAGGTTTATATCCTTGTCCACCTTTGATTTGTTGTTTAGAGCATGAAAAATGGTTCTTTGCTTTTTTTTTTTCACTGCAAAACTAGTGTTTGGACATTATGTTTGGACAATTAAAAATAGATGTTTGGACATATGCATAAAACCGGGTCTAACCGGGTTGACCCGGCGGTTGAACCGGTTGACCCGGTGACCCGGTGTCTTGGCCGGGTCGATCACAAACCCGGGTTTCAAAACATTGGTTGATATAATGATATATGATAGACTAACTCCATGCCAATAATATATACTTAGTTGTATGGTTTGGTTCATGGCCGGATTTAAGCATGTGCTGGGTGTGCGACGGCACAGGGTCTCCATTTTCTTAGGGCCCCAATTTCTGGATCTGTGGCGTTAGTATAATCTCCTTTTTTGATGTTTTTATACAGTAAAATGGTATTCTGTAAAGGAGTAAATATGTGTTACAACATTAGAATTTGATGATTTGAGTCTAGATTGAAGAAACAAAGCTTAAATATCCTTTTTAATGGAGTAAATATGTATGGTATAGTTCCAGGGAAGGGGATGACACAAACTCCATGGTTTTTGTTTTACTTTTGATAAGTTACAAGTTTAACCCCTATTTAAGTATGTATTATACATTGTCAGTTAAAAAATCTGCACATATATTTTAAACAAAGAAATCTCAATCTTAGTCATTTAGACTTAAGGATATTTTTTTACAAGTCTTGGAATATATTAAAAAAAAATACATAACATATATTATAACACGGACAAAAAAAGTACAAAAATTACCATCAAATGATTAAAAATTTATTGTGCATAATTAGTCAACTTTATTGATTTTGTTGCACGTATTGTTCAAGGCCTCAGGTTTAATATGGCAAAGGGCCTTCAAAATCCTAACAACCAAAGCCCAGCACATGCAAAGGTGTCGAAAAGAATGTCAAAATAATCTTTGTTCAAATATAGCATGGCCGGTTTGAGGAATTTTAGAAGAATCCGGACATTATTTCAATGTGAGAATTAAATTAAAATGAAAAGGGTGAGAGTCATAATCATATATATTTTAAATGTATTTACAAAAATAGATGTATTTTTTTTAAAATATTTTCCTCTTATCATTACAAAATGTATGACATTTACTTACTAAGGTGCCGTTTGGTTCATAGATATAAATTCATGGTATTTCAAATTATCACTACTAAAAAAAGTGCCAATAGCAACGGCCCAAAGTCATTGCAATATGGCCTAAATTTGTTGCTAAATGATGTTAGCAACGACACTAACAACGAACGGATTCGTTGCTATATCGCCCGTTGCTAAACCACATATCGTTCCTAAATGACTCAGTTCGTTGCTATTTGGTAATGACCTTCGAAGTTGTTGCTAGTTTTGGGATATGGGCAAGTCGTTGCTAAATCAAAAGATAGCAACGGATTATCATTGATGACATTACCAACGACCTTTCACTCGTTGCTAAATTAGCCACTAAATCTCTAATCAGCAACAAGTTTCAGTTTTTGGAATAGCAACGTATAGTTGTTGGTAATTTTGGTTATAGTTGCAACCACATGAAGTTGTTGCTAAACAAATTCTTTATAGAAATACACAAATTGGTTTCTTTTACAAACCATTTATAACGTGCTGCTAATTAATCAAACATATAGACAAAAGATATTCATTCCAACAGTGCAATATATAAAGCTAAATAAGATCCATCAACTATTCGTTCAAAATAACAATAACCCATCAAAAATCGTTAAGGGCGGCTACAGTTATGAACTCACAACATCATTACAAAATTAGTTACCTAAAAGTTTAGAGCTTATTTACTGATAAAGGGTTAGACATCACGAACTCACTTGTTAAAAGACATGGCCTATTGTTGATCACTAAACATCTTTCTTATCTCAGCCCCATTTCTTCCCTCACATCTTCAAGGAGGCTTTCAACTCTAGCATTCACTTGTGCTTGAATGTTGGCCTCATTGTCGACTGGTGTTGAATAGGATGAAGTTCCATGGCCATGCAAAATCTCAGGATCTTGAGTAATTTCGTGACCATAAAAGTTCTTCTTCTTTGGATCGCCAATGGATTTTTCCTACGCTTCATAGTCAAAAGGAATACCATATGGTGAATTCAACCCAACACCATCTAATGAATCTGAACCAAAACCATTGACAACTTGGACAAACTCTTTATAAGTTGTCACAACATTTTTTTGTGCAAAAGGTAAATTTATATTAGTCTCCAACCAATATGTACAAAGGTCATAAGATAACTCCTCTGATTTTGGACATGCCCAAAAACAGAAATAGAACATGGAACTAACACAACCGATATGTGTCAAAACAAACAAAACAAATCTGATACAAATGATCTTTGACAAACGCAGACCATATCAGAAGCAATCCAGACTCTCGTCAAGAACATACAACACCTCTATATTACCTTTCTAAACATGCACCATAGCCATCTAGCTACATTTCCATTCATCTCCCCACCAAAATCACTCAAACAACATCCACATGATCAAAGAAGGAAGATGAATGGCATCACTAGGCACCCATAACCCTTCCAATCAAGAGCTATACCAAGTAACCTACATTTCCATCTTTTAAAAATGGCTTCAGTCACTTGGTAACACATACCTTGAGGGAAGACTAACCATTACCTCCTTTAGTAGTGTATTGGGTGGACCAAGCATACACCGCCCACCCAAACCATGTCCCCATCACAATGAATTGCCCTATATTATGGTCAAGGTTGTAAAAATCGCTAGGCGCTAGTGAGGCGGTCAGGTAGGGCCTAGCGATTAATCGGTTAGGCAGGATTAATCAGGGATTAATCGGATTATACTTATTATGAACAAAATTGTAATTTTAGATATTGTATTATATTATATGTATGAGATAAACATAGTGTATCAAAGTTCAAATATTCAAGTGTTCAAATATAAACATAATTCAAATTTCAACGTCAAACATAGATATACTCGGTTTGTGACCATTTTTAAGCTAGCTTTGACTGATTTTGTTCGATTAATCGGTTTGTTGACCGATTTTTAAGCAGTTTTGTCTGATTTTTAAGCGATTTTGTTAACTGATTTTTAAGCGATTTTGTCCGATTAGACCGATTTGTTCGATATGTCAGATTAATCAGTTTGTTGACCCATTTTTGAGCGATGACCAAACCGATTAAATATGCCGATTATGATAAATCAAGGCGCTTACTGAGCGATCAGCGATTATGCGAGGATTAATCGGCCGCCTAGGCCGATTTTTACAACAGAGATTATGGTACATTCTTATGAATTAGACCTCTCACTAATCCATCAAAGTGTAATCAGCTCCCCCCCCCCCCCCCCCCCCCCCCCCCCAAAGGCCAAACTGAAAACGAGAATGAGGATCGCAAGAGTACAGTCACACCATTAGAACTCCAAGTACAAGAGCAATTCATTGTTATGGTTTACAATAAAGGAAATTTTGATTTTCTAGTTAAGAGAAATCAAAATTATGTAGACTGCTGCATATTGACCTTAATGCCAAACACTCCTAAATATTTGTAGATGAGAAAATTCCCAATAGTCTGCAGGCTAAACTCATATTCAGACACCCCACACCCCATTAAGATATAAACATGTATTCAACTATTGACTGCAGGCTAAATTATCACCGTGCTCCAAACTAGCACACATAACTAATCTTAAACTAAAGTTTTTGCTTTTTTGAATGAAATGCTCCACTTACTTTTCATCAATCTCACAGCATTACTTTCTCTTACAATGAGCCCAATAAGCCAGTATTTCACTGTTTCCACAATGCTTTTGAATACATCTTCACTGCATCTTTTGACATCTTTAAAAATTCTACCATTCCTCTCTTTCCAAATGTTACAAACACGCTGCAAGCATAAGTCTTCTTATCTCACTATTAATATTGTTCCTATTGCCCGCATCGTTGATTTCCTTTATAATTTTCGGCCAATTAGAACCAACTCCCCTTATATCAGCCATACTTTTTACCTTACTCCATACCTCAATAGAAAATGGACATTGAAAGAACAAATGGACCAGGTCTTCAGATGCACTAGAACATAGGTTGCATCTATTAGCTCCTTGAATTCCCCATTTCATAAGTTTATCCTGAGTAGAAAGTCTATCCTAAATTGCCAACCAAAGAATAAAAGAATGCTTTGGGACACATTGAGAGTACTATACTAATTTCCACCAACCAACACTTGGACTTTGAATGTTAAGGTCAAAATTGACATCCTTTATAGTAAAGTCAACATCTTTACCTTTATTATTTCTCCAAACAACTTTGTCCTCAATCTCTTCATTAATAGTTGGAATTTCTAAACTAGTGATAGAAGGAAATTTTTCATGCCAATCATCA
This sequence comes from Chrysanthemum seticuspe, assembly GCA_019973895.1. Taxonomy (NCBI): domain Eukaryota; kingdom Viridiplantae; phylum Streptophyta; class Magnoliopsida; order Asterales; family Asteraceae; genus Chrysanthemum; species Chrysanthemum seticuspe. Next base: position 281,455,703 of record BPTQ01000001.1, on the reverse strand, counting down.
GGCCATAACCATGTCCCATCACCAAACATATCACATACTCTTGAGTTACAAGTTGAGACAGTGGACCAATGCTACACTATTTATCATACCATAGAGATGTATATTGACCATTACCTATCTTGTAAACCACATTGTCCCTTATTAGATCCCTTATGCCATTTGACCCAAATATTTCTCCTTCTTAGCTTAACTGTGTGAACCCATTTGACCCATAAAGTATCTTTTTTAACTGCTATATTCCAGATATGCTTGGCTAGTAATGCTTGATTCCAAATATGCAAATCCTTGAACCCCAAACCTCTTTGATCTTTGGGATTGTAGATAGTAGTCCAAGCAACTTAGCTTTGCCTTTAGCTGTTTCACCTTGATTCAAACTTTAAGGTTTTTAAACAGAAAATAAGCTCAAAAATAAGTTTAGATCTGAATTTTTTGGACTTTAAATCTGCTTTGGACCTTAAGTATTTTTGGACAAAATAACTTGAAATAATCTTGAAAGAAGCAAAATAAGCTCGTAAAAAGTTGTGTTATGACCAAATGTGTACAAATAAACAGAAAAATAAGCTCGAAAAATAAGTTGTCTGGGGCAAAAGCTTAAATCTGAAACTTTTTAGACCGTAAATAATTGCGATTTGGACAAAAATAAGCTCGTAATAAGCAGGTAATATGCAAATCCAAGACTAAAAAGTGCTAAAAAAAATTAAAGACACGATTTTTTAAAACAAGACATTTCTGAATCATCTTGTGGCTCTTGGTATTAGTTGTAGGAACCCAAAAACTATATTATTTCACACATAATAAAGATTAATAGAGAGAGAGAGAGAGAGAGAGAGAGAGAGAGAGAGATATTATATTAAGAATATGAGATGATACAAGAATAGAAGAATGTAGAATACCCTTAAAAGCACCACCTCCACCATGAGGTATAAGGCTTCTTTTATAAGGTAAGAGCCTTCACATAGTTTACTTCATGGGGCGATGTGGGATTGATTACTAAAATACATTCCAATTCAAATGGACTAACTATTATACGTTACATTATTACAAGACTTGATGACTCAATAATGATCGCCACTTCTATTCCTAACAGGAGCACTATCACAAAACATGTAGAAAGATCAACTAGGGAGTCAAACTGCCTCCACAAAGCATTCAACTCATGATAGTATTCAGATAATGACATGTCAGATTAAGTTAGACTATGAATTTTATGATGCAGATTATAAATCACAGAACTACCTTCCTTATTATACGTCTCTTCTAATTCATCCCAAACATTTTTAGCATTTTTAGAAAAAACTTAACCCTTATAAAGGTCTTGAGAAGTACAACCTAAGATCCATGACAAAACAACTAAATTACACCTATCCCATTAAGCCTGATACAAGGCATCATCAGGATCTCTAACACACTTTCCAGTAATGAAACCAAGCTTAGTCCTTGTATGCAAGGCCAACTACAAAGCAGCAGACCAGACCTTAGCCCCTTCAAGTTTGAAGGAAATCAACTGAGAACCAATGTTTTGTGGATGCAAATACATAGGATCGTATATATCAAGTTTAATTCACTACCACTAGCATGACCTTTTTCTATTAGATCACTACCATCAACCATTTTTCCAAATTATAAACAACAGAACAAATCCAAACAATAACAACAATCAAAATAAAGAAATCAACAAACAGCATAAAACAAGAACCCTTATAAATCCTCGAACACAGATAATCCACCAACAATCTCAACTCCACAAATAAAACAAAATTCCCTTGATCTACACTTCCACTAATCCTAGAAAACCTAGAAAAAAACCTAGAGAGGGCGTGAGAGGTGTTACAGTTCACGCAAGCTTCCAAGAAACCACGTAACAACCAACATAGATCAAGAAGATCTATCAAATCCCAAGAACGCATCGGAATACAACCTAAAACAACAAAATCAAAGTGAGTAACAATTAAATTGATCAAGAACCAATCTAGCATAGAAAACCCCAAAAAAATTTAGGGTTTTTGATTTTGATTTCGATTTCAAGAATCTTGAAATTAAGATCAAAACAGCTAGATTAAACAACTTAATCCACAAAAAAACCAACCTGAATTAGGGTTTGATACAGTAACCCCTAATTTTGACCAATCGATAAAAAACAATCAACCAACACAGACGACTCAATTAGACACCAAGAACACTAAATCAAAGTCTAATTGGATCAAGAACGACCAGGATCAAGAAACCCCCAAAATTCGGTCAAACCCTAATTTTTGGAAAAATCAATTACTCTTCAGATCTGACAAATCTAACACTAATAACATCACAAAAACACTCAGAACAACCTGATCTAAACATATAGATTAAAAAAACCCCAAATTAACAGAAATCCTAATTTCAAAAACAAAATAAAAAATAAAGCTTTGGTATAGAGCAACCTGGCTCTGATACCATGTGAAAACTTATAAACCAAAGCTAAAATAACTCAAGATGTTATGAATGAACCAACCAACCTCTCCACTGGTTCACTCTTTTATTAAAACAAATGTCAAAAAATGGCAGTCAATCTTTACAATACAGAAACAAGAAACAAAAGAATTGCAATTTTAAGGTTTCTCTCAACTCAAGTATACAAACAAAGGTGAGAGAGATAACACACAGTAAACGAATGAGACTTATGAGGCTTTATAGCTTAATGAAACAATATATAGTTTTCTTCTGAGCTTTTACACTTTAGCACTTCATGATCCACAAACTTGTCATCTTTTGTCCTCTAGCTTTTGGGAGGGTACACTTCTGGCTTGAAATAGAAAAGAATGACTACTAGACCCATGTGGTTGAGCCGAAGCTTAGATTTCCAACGGCAATAATACCTACTGCCCCTTTATTAACCCCATCTCCATTCCCGTCACCATCATTATTACCCCCATCCCCATTCTCGTCACCATCATTGTCCTAGCCAAAGGTTCTCGCTGACTATTTTCCACACTTTCTTCCTATCAAACTCCATGGTTGGTTCCTTTTTTTCGTGTAGAGGGTATTGGCGAAGAATTTTATGTCCTCGTCGTTGCTGCCATCGCCCATTCTAGTTTTTGTGTAGTGCCTCTTAAAAATGTCAAGAAAAAGACAGAATAGTATGTTACCCAACTACTTGATACTGAAAACAAGAAATGTAAACATTGTGAGATAATCAAATCCTCACAATGGAGGGAAGGTCCAAAGAGATCAAAAACGCTTTGTCATTCTTATGGGGTCCACTACAGATCAGGGTGCTTATACCGTCGCTGCACTCACAGGAAGGTGATTGAGATGAGTCAAAAGGAAGTAGGTACATTAATGATAGTTCTTTTTTGAAGAAAACCAACAACAACAATGCACAATGACTAAATCTCGATGAAGTGGAGGATGGGAATTTTGTAAATTAACCAATAATTATAACAACAATACCCTATCCTGTCGAAGTGGGGTACGGGGTTTTTGTGGAGAAACCATCAGTTTCAATTACAACACTTAGACTTGGTTTAGATAAGTAGTGTCATTAGTTAGTCTCATCTTATGTAAGACTCAGAAGTTAGATTATGGCTATGGTTTAATTGTAGCAGTTACTTTGTTCAAACTTTGTTTAGAAATTTTGGTTTGATACTTTTTACAAAGGGCCAATTGTTATTTTGAATGGAAATTACTTAGAAGCGGGGTTACAATTTTTTGGAAACAAAATGGTTTGGTGAATTGTTGTTCTATTTGTCATGTACTTTTCTTTTATCTTCATTTTGATGTTAGCATTATATTGTGGTATTGGACTTTTGGTCCATGGGGTCTATTGAAAACGTCGTCTAACCACACAAACAGGTCCATTTTTTGCTAGGTGAGGAGGATGTATGCAACACTTTCTTAAGAACTACTTAGGCACGGTTTTAACCATAGGTCTCTCGACGTTATATTTCTGTGAACCTAGCTAGGCCATATAGTTAACATTGCATTTGAACCTTTTTGTAATAAATAGAAAATCTATTAGTGCAGGGCCATAAATTTCATGTAATCATGCATAAAACCACAAAATGCATAAGGGGATTTATTCAACGGTAGGAAAATCCTCACATATTAAGGAACGAAACACACAACTTAACATCCGATCACTGGCCAAGCCTTTTTTTATTAATGTTACATGGGGATAGAAGTCTCGAATAGGAGAGTGATATATACTGAATGAATCACTGCTATCACAAGGATACAACGTTTCATCTAAACTAAACGTTATAATGTTTTTCTTAACCGTTGTAAAACTAATAACCATTTTTTTTTGTAATGGGTTTGTTTGGCCTGTTGGCCCAAACCAGAAAGTGCAGGCTTTTCTTTTCTTTTGGTGTCGAGACATTAAAGAGATCCAACAGAATTTTGATATTTATGACTAGGTTTATACTTACACAATCGGATTTAGAGGTTTCGACGTATATCATACAAAAATTTAATGCTTATACATTGTTGTAAACTTTGTTGGAAAATGAGTTTTTGCAAATTTTGGACACTATTTAATATATGTATATATTATATATATTTATATTTCTTGATAGCTTTGCGTTCTCCTCGACGAGAGCTTCGCAACGAGCTAAAGTATGTCCAAAATGGAGTTGAAATGAATGAGATGTCGTGTCTCTAAGCGAGGCACTTGAAACATACAAAATTGGAAAAGAGGATGTATCCCACATCGCCCAAAACAAGAAGTGAATGCTTGTTTATAAGGAAATCATAGTATTGGCTATCAAATTCCTTTAGTTTGGTTATGCTCCCACTCCTACGTGCGCGCGCGCAGGGGGGTGCAGAAAATGGGATTTCCGGGCCAAAATGGGTTCGAAGCTTCTGAACTCATAAGAGCCCGCGCGACCTGCGGACACGAATGCAGCTCCGAAGCCTCGCATGCGTGCGTATCTTTTTGCTGCAGATTCGTGTTTCCTTTTTCCAGAATTTTCTGTAAATCTATTTAAGGAATAGATTTGAAACTTGTTAACAGAGTTTACAGAAAATATTTTGTGTAAATAAAAGATATGCATATTACGTTTATAATTTAACAGATTTTTGCGTATCAGTTAATATTGGCAGATATCTTGTCTTGGTGAACAAGATAGGTTTAGCCTATATATTAAACGCCTCCTCATTCAGTTTTGTACACAGAAAAAACGCAACTCCTCTGCAGCCGATTTCCAGCAGTTCATTCGATCAGAAACGCAGGTTGCTTCCGTGATCTTTCAGGCAAGTTTGTCACGTCCGGTTGTACATCAGCTTTGGCAGTTGTACCCTGGGAAACAGACGGCGAATCTATTTTAAGGGAATCGTGTTAAACACAAGCCTCTTGCCACGACCTTTACAGCTTTTCTTTAATTAACGTTATATAGTGAATGTCTTCTGCTTCTACCCGTTCTGTCTGTTATTTAATTTACTGTCTTTTATTTCTGTTAATTTATTTAGTGTCATTATAATCTGATTTTATTAATAAAAGTGTACACAGTTTCCCACAGTCTTAAAACAGATTCGCATTAACCGAATTTATAACACTTTGTTAAAAATCGGATTAATTATTAACAGACTTTTATAACTGTTTCTGTCGAAACCTTGTTGAGTTTCTTTGGAAATCAGTTTCTATTAAACAGTTTTAACATACAGATTTGGTTTAACAGATCTATAACGTTTTTTTTAAGCAGTTTTATTATCAGTTTTAACGAAACCAAGATAGAGTTTCTTAAACTGACTTACTCGATCCATCAAAACCAAGCTAGAGTTTTGTTGAATCAGATCTGGTACAAGTAGATACCATTTACAACAGTTTGTTTAACTATTTGTGTTTGATTTTTCAGGATGACAAACACCACTACCCCTCCTGTGACTACTCCTGTGAACGTACCTGGTGCGCCAGTTACCAACACGGTTGCTAATCATGCTAAGAAACCAGAGAAATTCAATGGGCAGAATTTCAAGAGGTGGCAACAGAATATGTTTTTCTATCTCACTACTTTGAACCTTGCGCGGTTCTTAAAAGAGAACCCACCTAACGTGGAACCTCCTGCAGAAGGTCAATCCTCTAATCAACAGGCTGTTCAAGCCTTGGAAGCATGGAAACATTCAGATTTTTTGTGTCACAACTATGTTCTGAATGGTTTGGTTGATTCTTTGTACAACGTGTACTGCAAGACCAAGACTGCCAAAGAATTATGGGAGTCATTGGAACGCAAGTACAAAACTGAGGATGCTGGTACAAAGAAGTTCGTGGTAGCTCGTTTTTTGGATTACAAGATGGTTGATTCAAAGAATGTGATAAGTCAGGTTCAAGATCTGCAGGTTTTGCTACACGACATTCATGCTGAGGGAATGACCTTGAGTGAAACTTTTCAAGTTGCTGCTATTATTGAAAAGTTGCCTCCAAGTTGGGTAGAATTCAAGAACTACCTGAAGCATAAGCGAAAGGAGATGAGTGTTGAAGACTTGGTTGTTCGTCTTCGTATTGAAGAGGACAACAAGCTGGCTCAGAAAAACACGTATACGCCTGATTCTGCAAAGGCAAATATGGTTGAGCATGTTTCGTCATCTTCAAAGTCCAATGTCAAAGCTAAAGGCAAAGGAAAAGGAAAGAATGACAAGAAGGGCAAAGGGAAGTCTGAGTACCTTGCTCCTAAAGCTGCAATTGTGATACATAAGTTCCAAGGGGTGTGTTTCAACTGTGACCAGCCAGGTCACCGTGCTGCTAACTGTAAGATGCCGAAGCAGGTGACTCCACGCCAGGCTAATATGGTGAATGAAGATGTGGACATGATTGCTATGGTGTCTGATGTCATTGCCATGATCTCTGAGTTTAACCTGGTAGGTTCCAACAACAGGGAATGGTGGGTGGATACTGGGGCTACCCGTCATGTGTGTGCTGATAAGAGTATGTTTCACTCTTTCAGAGCGGTTGATAGTGGAGAGAAGCTGTACATGGGCAACTCTGCAACTACTGAAATCAAGGGCGAAGGAGATGTAATCTTGAAGATGACATCCGAGAAAGAGCTCAAGTTGACTAATTTCTTGTATGTTCCAGAGATTCGCAAGAATCTTGTGTCTGGTTGGCTGTTGAACAAGTTTGGTTTTCGTCTTGTTTTTTAGTCTGATAAGTTTGTTCTTTCTAAGAATCAAGTGTATGTTGGTAGGGGATATGCCCTGAATGGTATGTTTAAACTCAATGTAATGGTTGTTAAGAAAGATATCAATAAAATGAATTCTTCTGCTTACTTGATTGAGTCTTCTAATATGTGGCATGGCCGTCTTGGACATGTAAATTTTAATTCAATGCGTCGTTTGATTAAATTTAATTGCATACCTAATTTCCATATTGACTCAAAATATAAATGTGAAACTTGTGTTGAAGCCAAACTTACAAGATCATCTTTCAAATCGGTTGATCGGAAAACCGAACCACTTGATATGATACACACTGACATATGTGATTTGAAATCACTACCCACAAAAGGTGGCAATAAGTACTTTATCACGTTTATTGATGATTGTACAAAGTATTGTTATCTTTACTTACTGAAAAGTAAAGATGAAGCTATAGACAAGTTTGTTCTATACAAAAACAAAGTTGAGAATCAACTTAGTAAGAAAATCAAGGTGGTCCGAAGTGATAGAGGAGGTGAATATGTGTCTCCATTCGCTGACCTATGTGCAAAACATGGAATTAGACACGAGTTCACCTCTCCCTATTCACCTCAGCAGAACGGTATTGCCGAAAGGAAGAACCGTACCTTGAAAGAAATGGTTAATGCCATGTTGATAAGTTCTGGTCTAAGCCAGGACATGTGGGGGGAAGCCATTCTAACAGCTACTTATCTTTTAAATAAGATACCTCGTAAGGAAAAAGAAGAGACCCTTTATGAATTATGGATGGGAAGAAAACCATCATATCAGTACTTACGAGTGTGGGGGTGTCTAGCAAAGGTAGCTATACCGACTCCCAAGGCCCAAAAGATTGGACCTAAATCTGTGGATTGTATATTCATCGGATATGCTAAGAATAGCAGTGCTTATCGTTTCATTGTACATGATTCGAAAAATCCGGATATACAAAAGGGTACATTAATGGAATCAAGGAATGCTTCATTCTTTGAAACTATAATTCCTTGTTTAACGAAGGAAATTGGAAATTCATCTAGAATAGATAAAGAAGTTGTCCAAGATAAGAGACAACGAGATGATAATGATCTCTAAGATGAGAGACAAGATCAAACTGAGGAAGAAGAGGTTGAACCTAGAAGAAGCAAAAGGGCAAGAACCGAGAAATCGTTTGGACCCGATTTTGTTTCTTTTATGGTTGAAAACGAACCTACTTCATACCGAGAAGCGGTTACTTCCTCAGAAGGGCCTCAATGGAAAGAAGCCATTAAAAGTGAAATAGATTCTATTTTACAAAACCATACTTGGGAGCTCGTGGATTTACCTCTTGGTTGTAAACCACTAGGCTATAAATGGATCTTCAAGAAGAAGATGAAAGCCGATGGCACCATTGACAAGTATAAAGCAAGATTAGTAATCAAAGGATTTAGACAACGTGAAGGTCTTGATTACTTTGATACATATTCGCCTGTTACGCGAATAACCTCGATTAGGATGATACTTGCTATTGTCGCTTTAAGAAATTTGGAAGTTCACCAAATGGATGTGAAAACGGCATTTCTAAACGGAGATTTAGAAGAAGAAATCTACATGAACCAACCTGAGGGTTTCATGGCTCCTGGACAAGAGAACAAAGTTTGTAGGCTTGTTAAGTCATTATATGGCTTAAAGCAAGCTCCCAAACAATGGCATCAAAAATTTGACCACGCCATGCTAGAGAGTGGATTCAAAATTAATGAATGCGACAAATGTGTTTATGTTAAAGACACAAATAGTGGATATGTAATCTTGTGTTTATATGTTGATGATATGCTTATCGTTGGCAGTAACGACAAGATGATCAAATCTACTAAAGACATGTTGAAATCAAAGTTCGACATGAAGGATATGGGTTTAGCTGATGTGATCCTTGGAATAAAGATCATACGAACTCAGAATGGACTTGTGTTAAGTCAAGCACATTATGTGGACAAAATTCTTAATGCTCATAATGCGGGGGATTCCGGCCTAGCTAGAACTCCAATTGACACCAGTAAGCATCTATCTAAAAATAGAGGCTTAGGTGTTGCCCAATTAGAGTATTCAAGAATTATTGGCATGTTAATGTATTTAATGACCGGTACCCGACCTGACTTAGCATATGCTGTTAGCAGGCTAAGTAGGTATACTAGTAACCCAAGCTATGCACATTGGGCAGCTATGACTAGGGTACTTCACTATTTGAGATACAGTCGCGATTATGGACTGCATTATGATCGATATCCAGCTGTTATCGAAGGATACAGTGATGCAAATTGGATATCTGACATAAAGGATTCTAGATCGACTAGTGGATATGTGTTTACACTAGGAGGAGCAGCTATATCTTGGAAGTCTTCCAAGCAAACTGTTATAGCTAAGTCCACGATGGAATCAGAATTTATCGCATTAGATAAATACGGACAAGAGGCGGAATGGCTACGTCAATTTGTAGAGGACATACCAAGGTGGCCTAAACCGGTAACGGCCATTAGTATACATTGTGATAGTCAATCGGCAATTGGCAGAGCTCATAGCATAATGTATAATGGAAAGTCCAGACATATCCGTCGTCGACATAATTCGATACGACAACTACTCTCAACAGGAGTTATCTCAATTGAGTGACATAGGAAGCTATTGTCGACCTATAGCTAGTATTACGTCAGGTATTAGCGCTGACATAGAGTTTATCACTTCATGGGATCAGTATCGACGGGTT
>BPTQ01000001.1:280610183-280735251 GCA_019973895.1 Chrysanthemum seticuspe | reverse complement strand
ATACTTGAAATATTTGAACTTTGATGCAATACACTTATCTCATACATATAAAATAATAAAATATCTAAAATTACATTTGTATGCATAAAAATTCCAATCCGATTAATCCCCGCCTAACCGATTAATCGCTAGGCCCTACCCAACCGTCTCACTAGCGCCTAGCGATTTTTACAACCTTGGTCCTAAGTAAGATGACTAAATGTATGGTTAACAAGAAATATGAAATAACTGGCAAAATCAATACTTTTTAAGATGAGATGAAAAAAGATATATAATCCATGTTTCAAACATTCACTGAATTATGTATGTAGACATAAAAAGAAAGCATAATTACTTAAAACTTAAAAACTTAACAAATGACTAATTTTGTTAGACTAAATAACTCATTTAAACTAGACAACACAATTTATTAAATATTTAAAACCTAATCACTTTATAAATCAATAACTTTCTTCACTCTGAGTTGCTTCACATTTATATATACACACGTCGTCATTATGCGTGGATAATCGTCTAATGTATATTAATGTAGTTTACTCTAAGTCGAAATTTCATTATTCATTATGCGTGAATAATCGTCTAGTATATATTACATCACGCTAGTCATACTCATGATTAAACATTTACTTTCTTATACTATACAACTAAAACGTTCAAAAAAAACAAAGATAGCTCGAAAAGGTTTCTTGTAGAGTTGTATCTAACCATAAAAAATGTCGGCACTATGAGTAGTCGACTTGAATACGACTGATATGTTTTGGTTAAGAGAACCAAAGTACTTGGTCGAGAGCGATACTCTTATACATCATAACCGATTCATAATACCACCTTGCACATTTGGTACACTCGCACGTTAGACGTGGGGGGCCAAGGAGAGCGAAAAATAAATGTCGATTTCAATATCCTTTTCCTTAACAAAATATTGCTTGATCGAGTAGATAATAGTCGCTTTTGTCCTGTAAAATTAGCCACGAGATCTTGATCGATGAATGTCTCATTCAGTGACTACATACAGAAGAAATCCATACCAACACTTGTAGGTACTATCAACCAAGAAATTAAATAGAACATGCAGTTAACATCTTAACATTTATGGTATATGCACGTCGCGTTTAAATTAGGCACGTACGTGTGTAACTTATATCTTTATGTTTTGGCCCCGATTCTAAGATGGTCCACACGCTCGATTCATGTTATAACACCTAGTAAGCGTCCCAATCAAAAGTGTGAAACAATCCAAAAGCTTGTTGTGGTACCATCGATCTTTTTTTTTTTTTTTTTTTCATCATTTGGAGGCACTTTAATACGTGAAAAGTATATGCATAGAATCTAATGAGTGTTTGGATGATTTTGAAAAGGGGTGAGTTATTCACACTTTCTCATAGGGAGGGTATCCAATTATTTGATGCATCATCGGCTTGTACGGTGTGCATCGCAGGTTGTACGGTTTGACCAAAACCTCTTGATGTAAAAATATAGGGAGGGTTTGTATAAGGGTGGTGGCAACGGGGGTCGGTTTGGTTCGGTATGAAGTGAAACCGCTCGGCAACACCGTTGCCTGGGTTGCGGTTTCATTCGGTATGGAAGGCCTTCGGTGTGCAATGTCGAGGCGGTTTGGGAGAGGGAGCATAAGAGCCGTTGGGCAATGGGCTAAAATATAGCCGTTTGGTGTTTTTCAAAAATAAAAAATAAAAAAATAAAAAATAAATCCCCTATAAATATACACTTTAATCACCATTTTCAAATCACATTTTATTCTCATCTTCTTCTTACAACTATCATTCTTTTAAAAAAAATGGATGCTAAGAAAGCAAAAAGTGTTTCAACCTCATCCAAAGGTCGTGGACGAAGCTCTCGATCACAACCCGTTCGTCCGCAAGTTCAATCACAACCACCTCCCTACTATCCTCAAATGAGTCATCGCCCCGCTCACTGTTATCCTCAACCTCCACCGATGAACCTACCATCACATCAACACCAATATTATCACCAACCTCCACCGATGAATCCAAGCCAATACATGATGTCAATGACTAGTGATTTCGACCCGTTCAATGACTACCGTGAAGGTCCTTCGCGGCGTGAACCAAGTGTCGAACGAGAACTACCGCTATATGATTACGAGGATGATGACGTTGAGTATGTTCCAGAAACGCAGCAAGAAAATCTAATCGGTATACTTGTTATTTTCTTTGTTATAATTTATTTGTTATATTATTACTTGTTATAATTTTATTTGTTATAATTAATTTGTTATATTATTACTTATTATAATTTTATTTGTTATAATTAATTTGTTATATTATTACTTGTTATAATTTTATTTGTTATAATTTATTTTGTTATACTATATATTAGGCGATTCTCAAAATGATGAAGATGTTCAAGAAGTTCGAAAAAAAACCATCGACTAAAGCGGAGAAAAAAAATTGAACGATAAACGAAGAGGTGGCTTTGGCAAAAGCGTGGGTTCATATTTTCACATGTCGAAAAGTCGGTAACGAACAAAGTAGAGATGGTTTTTGGAAAAGAGTTCTAGAGCATTTCAAGGAAAATGTGAAAGATACTACTCGAAGTCACCATAGCTTGCACACAAAGTGGGGAAATATGAATACCGCCATGGGTGTCTTAACGGGATATTCATCCAACAAGTAATTTTTAAACTCTATATACTTGTATTAATTTATATACTTGTATTAATTTATATACTTTTGTTAATTGTAGAAACGTCTTCGTGAGAGTGGGTGTAGCTATCTTGACATCATGAAAAATGCCTTGACCGATTATGAACAGAAAACAAAGGGCAATGATTTTACTCATATTGATGCATGGGAGATTAGTTAGGCGTGAAGACAAATGGTTGGAACAACCATGTGTGGGTCAAGCATCTTCGGCTAATTCCGACAAACGAAGAAAGTCGTCGGAATCTGGCTACTACGAGACGGGAAGCAATGACAATGTTGAGACTGTTATTCCGGATTTGAATGACGACACAACTCCTACACGGAAAAGAAAATGCAAGAAGAACGATACCTACTCGACAAACGAAAGTGTTGCTGCGAGCTTCGACAACTACGCGGTAAGAAAAACACAAATATTGGAAACGATAATGGAGAAAAAGCTTTCAAAGGATGAACTGGCCGAAAAGTTGTTGGCGGTACAAATTTGTAATGTTGAAGAAAAGGCTTTTCATTGGGCGATGAAGTTCTATAACCAACCGCACGATCACATAACTGATCCGAGAATGCCAGAGATCACTATTGCCAAAAAACGTGAGTACGCGGAGAAATATGGATGACCGTCATTTTTAGATATGTAATTTTTTTAAAAAGTATTATGCAGTTTTTTTTTTTATTATTATTAATGAAATATTATGTTTTTATTAAATTTTTAATATAATTATGAATAAATAAATAAAAAATTAAGTGAGGTATGGAATCATGGTTGCCACTAAAAAGGTATGGTGAGGTATGAGTGATGTATGAGATTAGGTAGAATGATATTATTAGTGGGTGGTGAGGTATGGGTGAAGTATGAGTGGCATGAATGCCACCACCCTAACATAGCCCATATACTAAACTTTTAATTTAAGACATTTTGAGATAATTTATGACATTTTTGCCTTTCAAAGTGTTAAAAATTCAGGGACAAAAATGTCACAAAAGTACCTCAAAAAGACCGAATTTGAAGTATTAGTACCTCAAAAAGTCCGAATTTGAATGTTTAGTACCCGTATAAGCAAAAAAAAAAATCGATACGTAGAAAAGTATTTTTGGACAAGTATGATGATTTTTAAAGTTATTATCCTTTTTTTTAAAGCATCTACTATGGTAAAGAGTGTTGATTTGTACACTCATTTTTTTGATTCGTACACTCCAGTGTACAAACTGAAGATGCAGCATATAACAATTGTACAACTCTGTATAGCATAAAGTGGAGTGTGCGAATAAAAAAATGAGTGTACGAATCATTTTTTTTTTGTGTGCAAATGGTGAATATATATATATTAACTTTCAAAGACACTTACATCAAAAGGATAGAATTACAGATTTGGACATAACCCAAATCTAATACAGAAACTACAGAACTATCCAAACAATCAATACTATCTGATATCAGATAACATGCTGAACTCAGAAAACTAAAGAACATGATCAAACATTCAGCTGAGAATGCTCAAAAGCTCCATGTTGCACTCTTAACAAAAACATGTCAACTTGGACTTTGAATTCACCATTAATGCACATACCATCTAGCTACATTTCCATATCACTTCCACATCAATCTATTCAACCATCATCCACAATAGAAAGACATGAGAAGTGTATGGCTTCACTAGAAACCCATACCCATCCATGGAAGGGCTCTTCCAAATCAGCCTACATTTCCCTCTCTAGTCAGGCTTCAACTGATTGGAAACACTCTCCCCCCATGATGACCATCCTAACCTCCTGTAATGGTATATTGAGAGGACCAAGAAGGACTATCTTTCATTCCTCTCTATTCCCCCCATCATATACCATCCTTCAAATCCACTTTTACCATCTTAACATTCCAAACTTCCTGAGCTTTAAGTACTGCAGCAGAGGCCTTAGCTTTTAGACTTGCAAGTCTAAATCTAATTGTATCACAAAACACTTCAAAAAGATTTTCCACACTCCTCTGATCTTCACTGAATAGCCTACAGTTCCTTTCTCTCTATATCAAATAGACACAAGCTGCAAGACTTAGTCTCCTAATAATGCTATTAATAGTGTTTCCATTTTCCATTGCTGCATAAGTGCTAACAATATCATTCAAAACCATATTTCTCCCATCTAACCCAATCTTCAAACAGACCTTCGTCCATAACTGATTTGCATACTTGCATTCAAAGAATAAATGCTGATGTGAGTCCATATTTTCAAAACTCAAATTACATACCAGCATATCATATGTCCCCCACTTCTTAAGCTTATCCTGAGTCATCAGCTTGTTTTGAATTGCTAGCCATAGGATGAAAGCATGTTTAGGAATATTCTGAGTAAACCATACCAAATTGCTCCAATTTACACTGACTTCTTCAGTTTGTAAGTCATTATAGGCTTTCTTGATAGAAAATTCACCCATCTTACCCTTTTTATTCTTCCATACTAATTCATCACTGTTAGTACTGAAAACAATAGTCTGAATTTGAGATAGCATAGGAAACTTTTCATACCAATCAGTAGGCCAACACCATTCCCCATTATTGAACATATCCTTAACCACCATATTAGTACTCAACCTTGCATTGTAGATATCTCTATGAATAACAACAGAGTGTAAAGCAACTACATGGCTCCAATTATCATACCAAATAGAAGCTTTACATCCATTGCCTATTTTCATGACACAGAAATCTTTCACCTCTTCTCTAATCTTCAAGATATTCCTCCACTCCGAGCTATCCATTGAATCTTCACTCACAGCCCACACACTTCTACCTTTAAGCTTAATTGTATTGATCCATTTGACCCACAAGGAGTCCTTATCACAAGCCACATGCCAGATATGCTTGACAAGCATAGCTTTATTCCATACTTCAATATTCTTTAGGCCTAATCCTCCTTGGACCTTAGGCTTGCAGAAATGTTTCGAGGCAACCTTTGCTTTACCCTTGGATTCAACTCCATGGTTCCATAAGAAATTTTTTAGAAGCTTGTTGATATCCTTAATGATGGTTTTAGGAAGAAGAAATACAGATGCCCAATATACTTAAATGGCTTCAAGGACTGATGCTATTAACTAAAGCCTCCCAGCATAAGACAGACAATTATTCTTCCAGCTTGATATCCTATGTTTAATTTTATCAATTAGACTTTTACACTCCTTGACCCTAATTCTTTTGGCTGAAAGAGGCACCCCAAGATAACTTACTGGCAAATTTTCAACTTTGAAAGGGACAATGTTAAGAATGCTTTGCCTCTCTTCATTCTTCATACTTCCAAAAATAATAGTGCTCTTGCTATGATTAGGCAGTAATACAGTAACAGAACCAAATTCATTAATAGCTTCCATCATAACATCCACTGATTCATTATTTCCATGACAAAACATTAATAAATCATCAGCAAAGCACACATGAGTCAACTTTAATTTCTTGCACCCAAAGTGATATTTGAAACCTCTCTTATGAGCAATTTTATCCTGCATAATGCCATCCAGAATTTCCATGACTAGAGTAAACAGATATGGAGACATTGGGTCACCTTGTCTGAGACCTCTACCCCCTTGAAGTATCCATGACTTTCTCCATTCACACACAGAGAAAAGGATGCAGTAGTGACACATTTAATGATCCAATTAACCATAGTTTTATGAAAACCATAACCTTCCAGCATGAGCTCCAAAAATTTCCAATTCACAGTATCATAAGCTTTCTGTATATCAACCTTTAAAGCCACCCTTTTAGGACCTTCTTTCCTACTATACCCCTTGAATAATTCTTGAGATAGCAGGATATTATCTTGAATGTGTCTGTTAGGGACAAAGGCACTTTGATTTTGACTGACTAGCTTACCAAAACTGCTTTTCAACCTTTCAGTAATGATTTTGCTAATACATTTGTATAAGACATTGCAACATGCTATAGGTCTGAAATCAGTGACTGTATTAGGAGTGGGAATTTTAGGAACCAATGTGATGAGAGTAGAATTAATCTCAGTTAGCATCTTTCCCTTCACAAAAAACTCTCTAACATCAGAACATATATCTTTCCCAATAACACTCCAAGCTTTTTTATAAAAAAAAGATGAAAAACCATCAGGGCAGGAGCCTTATTATCATTGATTTGGAACATAGCTGTCTTAATCTCTTCATCACTAACTTCTTTTATATTTGCCTCATCTTCAGTCAACTTATTCTTGATCAAAGCAGCCAAATTCACTTCTTTAACAGGGGTACTTTCACCAAGAAATTTCTGAAAGTGTTTAACAGAGTGTACGAATCATTAGCCTATGGTAAATCTTTTAGAAAGGTTTATAGAATGACACATCAATTATTTTTAGACTTTTTGATATTATAAGGCTACTTTCATTATAATATAAACTTTTACAACTTCATAAAATGTCTTATATAACAAATGCATCAAAAGTATTGAACTCATAAAGAGATTTAAGAATTAGAACATCTTCATGCCACATAAACATGAAATGAGTGTCCGTTGAAATGAAACATAAACCTTTTCATTCTTTGTTAGACCTTTTTTCATAAACCCACTATAGCGGATACTCTTAGCATTACCATTACAAGTTTACAAAATGCAACTACACGACCCGGCCAACTAGTTATGGTGTAACCATTCAACCTACTTCATTCGTTACATGTTACGAGTAAAAAGGAAAATAAGACATCATAGTAATGAGAAGTCAGCTTGAAATTGTGAGTAAACCCGGTTGGCATGCATGCACTCGATCAACTATGTGTTTGTTGACAAATGATAAGATCACAAAACACTCACTACAAGAAAATAGACATTTAGTGAGAGTTCTAATAAAATAAAATAAAATGTCATTGAATCTAACTTTTTAGTGACGCTTTCTAAAAAGTGTGGGCAAAACATAAAATTTTGAGATTTAATGACATTTTTTATAAACAAAATGTGTCACAAAAGTCAAAAGAATGTGTACTCACACTTTTTTTTCACTGTAAATACACTTTTACCTGCTAGATTTCTACTTACACTTTTTTAAATGTAGAAGAAGCAAAAAAAATTATAATGACACTTTTGGCGACAATTTTTAACTTTTAGTGACATTTTTTTAATTTTTTGTGACACTTTTTAAGAGGTCATTATTAGATGACAATTATTTTAAGTACTCCGTAATAACTAATTATTGAACAAAAATCAAACATAACGCATTTTCTGGAACTGACCCGAATTTCAGGATTCAAATGGGGCTGGGTTATTGGGACGGTACCTAGTTTTTTAGATTGACCCCCTCTACTTTTTTTTTTTTTTTTTTTTTTTTTTTTTTTTTTTTATATCAAAAAGCTATAAACCTGAAAATGCGGAACTGTAAATATAAAGTTTAATAAGCCAAACGTTTAAAACTGTCAAAAATACGAAACAGAAACTGACAAAAAACTGTGTTGTACTGAAAAAGTGGAGGACAAAGAGAATATTCCCTATGATTTGACCCCATAGGAAAAGTTTATATATTACAACCTTTAAAATGGCAATGAAAAACCAGAAAAAGTACAAATAGGTTGACAAGCATGTCTTTCGGACTTGTGGGCCAATGATAAAATGGAATTCCAAAGTGTGATTCAGGTAAAACACAAGATCAGAAATACAGTTGACACATGTAACAATTCTATTAAAGGGCAATTACATATATGTCCGTTAAAACTTGCATATTTGCATATATATACTTAAAATATGCTTAAACATCATTGTATATTGTGAATTAAAAACTTGTATTATGAGAAAATATGCAAATATTCATGTTTTAGTGGGTATATATGTAATTCCCCCTTTTATTAACTAGACAAATAAACAAATATCCGTGCATAGCAACGAGATTTTATAGCGGCCGATAGTTGTAGTAATAAAAAAAAAATTATGGGTTTTAAACGAAAAATAATAAAAGATTAAGAATTTGAGGATTAAACACGATTTAAATTGAATGAAAATAATATGGGTTATGGGTTATAAACGAAAATAATAATAAAAGTTTATAGTTTTCATATATAGTTGTTTTTTTTATTTTTTCAAGAATGTAGATTTTTCTTTTATATTTAGTATAGATATAGATTAGTTGTGTAAATTATTTATTTCGTTTTTTGAAACAAGTTTTACATATCTCGGGTATACAAAAATAATGTTGAACGTTGAGAATAGAACTAGTAACATCTATACTACTTATGATAGAGAAATGAATATCTCTTCTCATGGTCTTAAAATTAAGACTTACAAAATACAAAGCCTATTGTATAATACATAATGCACTATTAATGATTTTTCTCATCAATCTTAATTTTAAGACTTACAAGTCTTAAAGCTTACTGTACAAAATACAAAGCACTATTAATGTGGTCAAGATATTAATTTAGTTAATTAATTAACTGGTCAATAAATACAATTAATGCAGTTATTAAAACACCTCTTACACAAGAAATACAAATTATCAAGCATATTGTACAACCAACTTAAACATAATTCCTGCATTAAAATGTCACTAATACAAATAATAAAAAACATTATACATATATTCAAGCCCGAACAGGTACGATCCAAACGGGCACGGGCCAAACGGGCTCGAGCCCGAACGGGCACGAGCTAAACGAAATTCTTGAAATCCGTAAATTTATTATCAAAAAGAACATAATAAACTAAAAACCTGATTCACCAGAAAATTATATTTCAGGGTATCCGCCGCCGCAACGCGCGGGAAGCCTGCATTAAATGTCACTAATACAAATAATAAAGCACATTATACAGATATTCAAGCCCGAACGGTCAACGGGCAAAATGGGCTTAAGCCCGAACTGGTGCGGGCCAAACGGGCTCGAGCCCGAACGGGCATGGGCCATATAGGCACGGGCCAGGGGCTCGAGCCCGAATAGGCACGGGCTAAATGAAATTCTTGATATCCGTAAATTTATTGTAAAAAAAATATAGTAAACTAAAATACATTATTCACCGAAAAATTTTATTTCATGATCCCGACGTTGCAACGTACGGGTACCCTACTATTGTTAAATAATCATTCCATGTATATACATCATAGCTTCTAGTTAATGTAGTGAATTTGAAACAACTCGTCTCACACAGATATGACATGAGAAAGAAAACTCGTCATAGAGACAAGGGGGAAGCCAAAAAGTTATGGTTGAGATGCCAAACTTTGATAATTATAAGGCTGGTTTCAGTAAAGGGATTCAATCCCCTTCATTTTTACTGTCACATCAGCTTTCTCTCCCCTGCGACCTTCAGGCGATTAGATGCCTCAGTAAAGACGACCAAGATCAATTTTTTTTTAACCCCAACTAAAATTTCATTAATGATTAAATTTTAACACATTTTTTTTTTTTAAATTTCATTTTTTTTAAAACATTTTCAACAAATAAAACTTTAAATGTTTGGTTGTGTTTGATATGTTGCAAGAACTTCAGGGGCTAAAGTGAAAGATTTCTATATATAAGTATCCTTCCCAACTTTAGAAGATCATCATCTCCAATATATATCTATCATCGCCATTTTTTTACACAGCCAAAGTTTCAATTAAAAAAAAAAAAAAAAAAAAAAAAAAAAAAAAAAAAAAAAAAAAAGTTTGGAATAATTAAACCGTTACCTCGACCAAGATGGTTTCAAAAGACACACGATCGACTAAGCCACAGTAAGGCGATCGATAGGTAATCGATCGACTTAGTCGATCGTTTGCCTTTACTGGAACCAGCCTTAAGAAACTCACAAATCGTTCATTAGAAGGGAAAATTACAAAACAATAAGATATTTTAAAAAATTTTATACTACAATTGTTTTTGCTAAAGGGAGGCACGTGCCCACCCTGCCTCCTCCTCTCTCCGCCTGTGCATATAGAACTTGGAATATTCTTTTGTTTGTAGGTTTTGTTATTTGTAGCCCAAAAGGCTATGTTTAAAAGTTTAAAACATGAAAAAAAAAAATGTGGTAAATTTGTTGGTTGATAGTAGTACAATTCAAAAGTAGGCAAAAGTTCAATATAGAACCAAAATTTACCATAGATCCAATCAACCAATAATAGCCATTTATTTTTTTATTATGATAAACTTTCACCCTTTTTTAAAAAATTAAATATCTCGCAAACCGTTAATCGTTACGCGATAAAAATTATACCATCGTGACGAGAATTAAATTATCTTTCTATAGATATGCACTACTATATATTTTTAACAACTTTTTTTTTTTCAAAATTTCGATCAACAAAAATCATATATGATTTGTGAAAATCATATATGATTCGATTTTTACAAATCACATATGATTTTTGAGAATCATATATGATTGTAAATATCATATATGATTCGTAAAAATCGAATCATACATGATTTTTTTAAATCATATATGATTCCTAAAAATCATATATGATTTTTTCGGACGGAATTTTTGAAAAAAAATGTTTGTCGAAAATATGTAAAAGTGCATATCTATAGAAAGATAATTTAATTCTCGTCACGATGGTGTATTTTTTATATTTTGAAGATTTACCATTTATAAGATATGTTGTTTTAAAAAAAAGGTGGAAAATGATTTTGTATTAATTTAGATAAAAAATGGAGGGTTATGATTGGTTCATTTGTTTTATGACAAATATGAGTTCTATATTGATCTCAACTCTTCAAAAGTTATGTAATTATATTGAAGGTACAAACGAGTTAAGGCTGTTTAAATTTCTTAAACATATCTCTAAGTTATGTTTCGCATTTTTCTTTGTTTATTAGTTGAACTTGAAGAATATTCGACTAACTAATTATTACGTTCAGCCTAACACATTATGAATCATGATTGCGCATTTCTTGATGGTCGCACAACTCTACATCTTTTGAGATATGGATCCTGATTTTCTATAGACCCGACGAGATCGACTAGTGTTTAAGTGAAAGAGTTTGTTACAACACGTCCTGCGTTAAGAGAATCCGCTACGTATCATGATTACTACCTCATTAAGGATCCCAGATCTTTTCAAACTGCGCAATTACACTCGAATCATTTGCTTTAATTTCTCCTCTTTAATCTGCCACAAACTCGCTCTATTTAACATGTTTTGGGCCCAGGTATCTAAGCTTAGCCCATGCATATTTCTATTTCTTGTTAATGGGCCTAGCAGAGAATACGATAGATTAGGGGTGTTCATGGGTTGGGTAATATCCGAATAAACCGAAAACCAAAATCGAATTGAACCGAAAATAACCGAACCAAACTCGTAATCGAACCGAATTGGTCAAAACCGAACCGAACCGAACCGAACCGAATAAAATATTCGGTTCTCGGTTTAGGTTTTACCGATTTTCGGTTTTCGTTTCGGGTCGAAAACCGACTAAAACCGAGCTGAACCGACCAAAACCGAACTAAGTAACTTTGGTTCGATTCTCGGTTTGAAAATTTTTTTCTTTTTCAGTTTTCGAGTCGAGTCAGTTTTTGTCGGGTCAGGTCGGATTTGACCCGATACCCACCCCTACGTGAAACTATAGCCGAAGATCACTATAAAATTTGACGGCATATAAAACCTGGTAGCGGATCCTTTAAAAAGAGGGTACTTTTTAGAAAGTCTAAAAAGATTTCTGGTTATGCCACGTGTCCCCCCTCTTTTTTTCCCTCAAGGACATTTATGCAATTTTAGACCCCCGTTATTCTTTCTTCTTTCTTTTTTCTCTTTCTATTCTCATCTGGTATTTCCTTTCTATTTTGATCGGATCTTTTTTGAGTTTTCCGGCCATATATAAACGATTTTTCCACGATGATTTCCATTCAGTTCATTCATTCATTCAATTTCCCAATTTTCTCATTCTTTCACTTGTTCATATTTTGTAAATTTAGGGCTTTTTTGCTCTCTTTTGATATTCGATTATTTGAATCGTTATTTGTTCTTCAAATTGTGTTAATTCTTCATATCAGTTACGAATTGATCGTTCAATCTCATAATCGGAGGAAATTAGGGTTTTTAATCATTCAATTGGTTAATCGGAAGAAATTAGGGTTTTTAATCATTCAATTTGTTAATCGGAAGAAATTAGGGTTTGTAACTGTTCAGTCGGTTAATTTGATAAAAATTGGGGATTTTTAACCGTTCAATCGGTTAATTTGATAAAAATTGGGGATTTTTCGCGGTTAAATCGGTGTGTAATGGCGATTGTTAATGCTCATCAGTTTAATCAAGGTAATTTTATTGTTAAGAGTTTGATCAGTT
This sequence comes from Chrysanthemum seticuspe, assembly GCA_019973895.1. NCBI lineage: Eukaryota > Viridiplantae > Streptophyta > Magnoliopsida > Asterales > Asteraceae > Chrysanthemum > Chrysanthemum seticuspe. The sequence continues at coordinate 280,722,340 of BPTQ01000001.1, read as the reverse complement.
TATGCAGTTTTTCTATTTTTATTTATTTTAATGTTTGGTTCATTAGTTTAGCTAGGTTCATGAGTTTATGTTTTGTGTTCATCAATTTATGCAGTTTTTCTATTTTTATTTATTTTTATATTTGGTTCATCAGTTTAGCTAGGTTCATGAGTGTATGTTTTGTGTTCATCAATTTATGCTTTTTTTCTATTTTTTGTATTATTATGTTTGGTTCATCAGTTTAGCTTTTATATTATCTTAGGTTCATCAGTTTATGTTTTGTTATCGCTTATATTCATCAATTTATGCATTTTTTGTATTTTGATTATTTTTATGTTTGGTTCATCAGTTTAGCTTTTACGTTCTCTTAGCTTCATCAGTATATCTTTTGTGTTCATCAATTTAAGCATTTTTTTATTTTTATGTTTGATTCATCAGTTTAGCTATTATGTTATCTTAGGTTCATCAGTTTATGTTTTGTTATCTGCTTATGTTCATCAATTTATGCATTTTTTGTGTTTTGCTTATTTTTATGTTTAGTTCATCAGTTTCGCTATTATCTTATCGTAGGTTCATCAGTTTATACTTTGTTTGTCTTTTTTACTTTTTTTTTTATCTGCGTATTTTTATTTTTTGATTCATCAGTTTATGCTTTTTTTGTTATATTTTTTTATTTTAGTTGATGAACATACCTACTTGCTATTATGTTATCTTAGGTTCATCATTTATCTATTATGTTAGGTTCATCAACTTTATACTTGTTTTAGTTTATCCTTTTTTTGTTATCTGCTGATCCGCTACCTATCTGCTATTAGGTTCATCTGTTTTTTTTCTTTATTGCTTATTTTTATATTAGGTTCATCGATAAATTGAAACATTATTGTATAATTTTTCACAGATAATGAGTATGAACCTGTTCCGCATTCTGTTGGTATTGTTTCTGAAGTGGAGGGTTGTAAGATTTGGGTTCCTGATATTCCTGTTGGTCAAAAGCCGGCTTATGGTATGATGTATCACTCACTTGAGCAGGCTTATCAATATTACAAAGATTATGCAAAAAGAGCTGGTTTTGAGGTCCGTTTAGGATAACAATATATATCTAAGAAAAATAAGGATAAAATTCTCGATTTGAAATATTTTGTTTGTAGTAAGGAAGGTACAAATCCTGCCCCAAAAGCTGGTGCATTGAAGAAGAAGTCTAATAGTAGGAAAGTGTCCTCTAAGCGTACTGATTGCAAAGCAGTTTTTCGGGTTAGGCATATTCCAGGGAAAGGTTATTGGTGTTATGATTTTGTTGAGGGTCATAATCACAGCCTTGTTAGTGAAGAGGATAGCGTTTTTCTTGTTTCTTCTCGTGAAGTTACTTATACTCAGCAGGTTTTTCTATATCAAGCTTCACAAGTCAATCTTGGTCCAGTGAAGGGTTTCAATTTACTTAGGCAGATATATGGGGACTATGATTTTATAGGAGCTAGTTCGGTTGATTGTAAAAATTATAGGAGGGATGTGCTTGATTTCATAGGAAAAAACGATGCACAGATGTTATTTGAGATGTTGATGAACAAGAAGGATTTTCTTCCTAACTTTTCATTTGAGTATCAAACTGGTGACAATAATGCGTTGACGAATCTTTTCTGGGCTGATGAATATGCAAAAAGGAACTATTATGCTTTTGGCGATGTTATGTCATTTGATGCTACTTTCAGAACGAATAAGTAAGTTCATTTTTTATAATTTTTTAAGTATTAAGTTTTATACTTCTGTCAAGTTATAAGTTCATCAGTTTTTAAAGATATTCAATTGTACCTTCAAAACCTAATGATCATGTCAATCACACAAAAAAATCGGTGCAACAAGATGATGTTCATCGGTATATAAATTACTTCCCGTTGCCCATCATCTTTTGTTCTGGGTGTGTTTGAGATTATCAATGGGATTCAAAACCTAGAAACATCCATTATATAGTAATGGTTCATCAGTTATATTATAATGTAAATGGTTCACCAGTTAGCTAATAATGTAAATGGTTCTTCAGTTATTTAATAATGGTTCATCAGTTATATAGTAATGGTTCATCAGCTATATAGTAATGGTTCATCAGTTATATTATAATGTAAATGGTTCATCAGTTAGCTAATAATGTAAATGGTTCATCAGTTATTTAATAATGGTTCATCAGTTATATAATATTGGTTCATCAGTTATATAGTAATGGTTCATCAGTTATATTATAATGTAAATGGTTCATCAGTTAGCTAATAAATTAAATGGTTCTTGAGTTATTTAATAATGGTTCATCAGTTATATAATATTGGTTCATCAGTTGTATAGTAATGGATTATAATTTATATGTTTATAGGTACAAAATGGTTTTTGTACCATTCACTGGGATTGACAATCACAATCATTGTGTGTCACACCCCCAAAATATCGCAGCGGAACGATAGTGTCATTGGGGTATGACGTCATAGCACAAAGTATGGATACAAAAAACGACCTCTATAATGAGACGTTTTGAAAAGTTTACCATTCGATTTCATATGTTAAAGTTTACACAACAAGAAATCACAAAGTTTGATAATACATAAAGAGTTTACAAAGCATGTCGAATGGTAATAGTTAAAAGCACAAGACTCCAATGTATGCCATGTGACCCAAAAGCTCCATGAAATGCTATCACCTTAAGACCTGAGATAAACATGCTAAAAAGTGTCAACGCAAAGGTTGGTGAGTTCATAAGTTTATAACAAAATGATTTGAAATACTTTGAGAAATGTTCACACAGCAAAGGCATTGTAAATCCACTCAGTTCCAAGTTCCGCCCATACAAAACTTGCAACCTGTGTGTTCACAACCCATTGCCAAAATATAGTATGTCAATAATGTATGCATGTATCAAAGTAGTTAAAAGTATAAATGTCACCACAAGAGTCTTCCAACAACTCGTGTTGGGATGTTTGTAAATTAATAGCCTTCCAACAACTTAGTTTGGAGCCATTAATTCTTGTATGTTTGTAAATTAATAGCCTTCCAACAACTTAATTTGGAGCCATTAATTCTTGTATGTTTGTAAATTAATAGCCTTCCAACAACTTAATTTGGAGCCATTAATTCTTGTATGTTTGTAAATTAATAGCCTTCCAACAACTTAATTTGGAGCCATTAATTCTTGTATGTTTGTAAATTAATAGCCTTCCAACAACTTAATTTGGAGCCACTAATTCTTGTATGTTTGTTCCAAGTATGCATATGAAATCAAGTATAACCCAATCAAGTATAAAACGCAATCAAGTCTAAAGTATAGGTATTGTTGTTTGGCAAAAGAGTTTAAAAGTTTGGATCAATAAGCATATATCTCGCCCCAAATAGTTTGTAGGAATTTAAATGAGTAAAAGCGGGGTATGAACTCACCTGGTGTGATTGATATGCTAACAGAATGATGTGCACGAAAGTGAGACTCGGAAACTATCCGCGACCTAGAATGAATGTTATGACTTGAGTTATGATGTAATGTTATGCATGCATTTCGTATGTTATTTATACCATTTGAGAGTTTTGAAAATAATACTTATCGTCGAAAAATACTCTTTTGACGTCTTGACCACTCTTAAATCACTTTACAAGTATTTACGTCCAAATGTCATCCTACAATAGTTTCGTATTGTTTTATTGTGAAATTTTAACTTTTCGTCGTAAAACAATGTCGTCGGAAATTTCATGAAATTAACAAAAATGGCTTCGAAAAACTAGTCGTAAAATAGTGTACGTCGAACGTTAGAGAACGAACTCGACGGTTTTGGAAAGTTTGTATCGAAATCTAGAAGTTTCAGTTCACGAGTTTTCGTCAAAGAGGTCTCGAACATAAAGATAATAAGGGTTAAAGATGGTGATTTTTGCTAAAATGTTGGTTAAAAATGAGTTTCGGCCAAGTTTAAACATCCATAAATAATTTATTACAACTCCGCTATACAAACGGTTGCTTGTTTTAGAAAATATGCTTGGTGATCTTGATTTTATTAGAAGATATTTCGTTCCAAAAAGTTCTACATCCACGTTAAAAACAGCCCTTAACATGGTCGTTTTAGTTACCGTAACACTTGTCTCGTAAAAATAATATAGTTTTTCAGAAAATAATAGTTACGGCAATTTTATGAAAACGTGCATATCTTTGTCGTTTCAAATCCGTTTTCTACGTATAATACGTCCTTAGCTTCGTATCAAAGTATACTAATATATTTTTGTTAAGTCGAAATAATTTATGACGCTTAGGACTCGTTTTTGACTCGTACAAAATAATAATAGTATGCTGAAATTTCAGAAAAATATATATTTCGTCGTCAACTTGAAAAATTCATAACTTCTTCGTTATAACTCCGTTTTAATCCGTTCAAGCGGCCACGGATTCGTTTTAAAGTATATTTTCTAATTATCAAGGCCAAAATTTCGTGCCTACTGTCGGATTTTCCAGAAAAACAAAACAAGGACAGAACACTTTTTATACTTATCGAAAATAGTTTTTCTCGTACTAAACCTATTCCAATCCCTTCAAATCAACTCCAAAGCTAATCTAATCCTACCATACACCTTCTTAGGGTGTCATGGGTTCCTAGACATCATCAAGACCAACATATACCAAGGGGATAATTATAGGATGACCTTATATATATATAACTCTAAAAATCATGTAAAAATGGTATAAATCAACATAAGTCTTGCATGCTTGCTCCAAAAATGAAGAGATAAATATGAAATGAAAGTGAAATATGTAAAATGAAATGATATGCTTACAAGTAAACTATGATGAGGTGCAAAGAACCAAGGTTTAACTTAAACACTCTAGGTTTTTATTTCAAAACCTTATTAAGAGTGTGATTCTAGATTGTTTATTAACTTGATCTTGCAAAATTTTGATCCCTTGTATACCCTTGATGATGAACCGGTTAAGAAGAGAGAACAAAGAGAGGAAAAAGATTTTTACTTGACTTGTTGAATGAGATAGAATGAGTGAAAATAATTGAGTAAGACTTTATGTAGTATACCATTTTAAGCAATCAAGAAAACCATACCCAATTTAATGCCAACCCTCCCCCTTGGTCGGCCAAGGGGGGAGGAATTTGATAAATATATATATATATATATATTTTTTTTATATACTTGTATAAATACTTGTGTAATTATTGTGAGAAAAATATAAGTAAATGTATGTAGTTAATAATACTTGTAAGGTAAATGGTAACTTTTAGGTAAAAGAGATTTTTTAATAGATCAAAGTAGAATGTAGTGAGATCATAAAAATTGTAAAAATACATTCCTTGTAAAAATTGAGTGATATAATAATTATCGTATAGTTTTTAAGAAAAACGTCGTAATAATATAAATTTAACGAATTATATACAAAATAAATTTAAAACACTAGGTAAACTCAAAATATAGTTTTATAAACTAAATGTAAGTATAAAAATATATCGGGATCATTTTTAGAAGTAACGGATTAAATATTCAAAATAATAACTCACGCGATAACGTTTATTTAATATAAAATTTACACGTTAAATGTGAAATGAAATGTCATGAATGAACTAATGTGATGCAAATGATGCTAATGAAATGTAGACTAAACTTAGTCCATATGAAATGTTCGTGATGTTATGATCATGAATTCGCCGCTAAACCATAAAGGTTACGCGAATTTGGAACACGTAAACCTAGTTTACGATAAATGATGAAATTGTGAAACGTGAATTGTTTTGAGAAATGACTGGAAATTGAGAATTGTGACATTCTTCCCCTGTTAGAGGAATCGCGTCCACGCGATTCAATCGATGATACTTAAAGTTCTACTCTTAGGTTTCGTGAAATCAAGTGTATGGTCAAAGTGTTTATGTCAAAACTTACGCGTCTAGGTTTCTTATCTAATGAGACTCACTGAATCTGAATAATACGATGGATCACTTAATGGTCTAGGAAAAACGTACCAGTTACGCATTTCGGGCTTCCTCGGTCCCTATATAGAATGCTCGACCTCGAGGTGGACTGATATTGAGTACAGGGTTTGGGTTATTTCCTTCAATTGCCACAGCTAGAGGAGCTTGCATCGGTGGCTTATTCAACTGAGGACAATTATTCCGGAAGTGATTCGGGCTGTTACATTCAAAGCAAGTCCTTTGATTATTCCTTTTACACTGCTCCTTTAAATGGCCGTATCGATTGCAATTTGTACACAAGCGGCAGGTCTTGGTCTTCGGGTGATGATAAGCACATTTAGCACATTTGGGATGTGTACCCGCATACTCTCTTTGTTCAGTACCAGTTGCCACAAAAACTCTTGCCCTTTTGTTGTCTGCTACCACGCCTATCTGCTTATTCGACCCACTTGCTTCCTTCCTCTTATCACTGCTCTTCAACGTACCATTTCTAACCATCTCGTCTGTCAGGGTTCCTGCCCTCAGTATCGCACTTTGTATTGTAGACGGCTCAGTTGTTTTCACAGTTCCACGGATTTCGGGGACAAGACCATATATGTACCTCGAGATTCTCTTGGACTCAGGGGTAACTAGATGAGGAACTAGTCTGGCTAACTCATGAAATCGGTCAGTGTAGGTTGCGTGACCAGCCCCTATCATGGAGTGGTGATAAAATTCATCCTCCAGTTTCTGCATTTCATTGTCTGGGCAGTACTCCTCTTTCAATAACGCCTTAAATTCGTCCCATGTCATACCTATAGCTGCCTCTCTGCCTCTAGCCTGTAGCTGTGTGTTCCACCATGTCAATGCCTTCCCTGATAGCAAACAAGCAGCATACTTCACCCTCTGATGCGTGGCACAATTGCTGATGTCGATCACTGACTCTGTCTTCTCTACCCATCGAGTATACGCCAAAGCACCTCCTATACCATCAAACTCCACAGGTTTGCATGCCGAAAATTCCTTATATGTGCATCCAATTCTGTTGTTGTTGTTGTTGGTGTTGTTGTTGTTACTACCAGCTACATTGTTGGTGTCGCCAGTACCGTTCCCGTTCCCGTGGTTTCCCGAGTTATTCATATGATTTCCAACTTGTGTGACAATAGTGGGAAGCAAGATTTGAAGTTGTTGAGCGATGATGGCGGCAAAATCAGGGTTTCCGCCAGCGTTATTGTCATTGTTACCCATGTCGCTACCACCTTCTCTACCTCCACGCCCACCTGTCATTCCACCCCTTGGTACCGCACCACCTCGGCCAGTACTGCGTGTTACTCTCTTTGGTGCCATTATCTCTGCAAGGAAAGAACCGTTGAATTCCCAGTGTCTATACTTAACGTCCTCAAACATAAAATCACGCCACAAATTGGTTCCTAAGGTGTCCACACCGATCTACGTATGCGTGGTCGCATATGTCCACGTGAGTTGTGACGCATTTATAATTATGTTGGCCACCATAATTATAATTGCCTCATTTCACACATGTACATACCACCAAGCATACATGTCTCGGCGATTGGTGTTACTTAAGTAGGTAGCCAGTCTATCATCCGATTCTAAACGGTGAAGGAGGGATTTTGGGGTAGGTATCTAGGAAGAGTCGCACTTGGTGTATAGGAAATTCCGTTAGGTGCTAAAGTCACGATGAGGTTTAGTCGCCAGCAGTTCCCAAAGTATCCTCAAGAGAACTCCCATCCTCGGGCAAAATCATCAAATCTATCCAGCTTTATAGTAACACTTATTTAGCTCGATCTCGCATCTCATCAAACAAGAACTGTCACGAGATCAAGTTAGATAAGTGCTCATTACTGAGCTCCATATCTTTGATGACCCAACTAGATTTTGGGACTCCCCTATTGGTACAAGGAAACTACGCTATCTAATGAGGTGGTTCTAGAAGAAATACTTAAGAAAACATGTGCGCACGAAAAGTGTGTAAGGTGATAGGAAAAGAAAGGATCGACGTGAGAGCGGTGATTCGCGCAAAACAGTCAAGTCTGACAGACTTGAAACAGCTCAGACACAAATACAATTAAGTCCTGGAGAATAGATTGAATTCCCGGGTCGTTTAGTCCCAAGGAGACTCAATGGTGTGTTAAACACTGATTCAGATGATGGGATGATCACTAAGGATAGTGATCTGTAAAGGTTATGATTAGAAATTACACTACTGATTAATTTGGAATAGAATTGAGCACAGAATTGGAAAGCACAACAACCAGATCAAAGAAACGTAAACGTAAGTTTTTAAAAACTACGTATTCGCACAAAATAAAAAGTGAAAACTAAGAAATAAAAGACCTAAAAATATAAAAATGACATTTTTAGAATCCTAAAAATAAAAGAAAATTATTAGAAAAGAAAATTTATTTTTAACACTATTTAATTAATTATTATTAATTAAAAACTATTTTAAACTATTTAATAATAGACTAAAATAAAAGAAAATAGGAAATAAGGCTAGAAAAATAAACTTATGACTTTGAAAAATCTAAAATACTATAAAACTAATTTTAAAACTGAAAATATATTTTTTTAGACTTTTTATATATTTATTATTAATTTAAAACTATTTAAAACTAATTTAAATTATTAAAAATACCAAATAAAAGGAGAAAAATATGGAAAAATACTTTTTAGGCTTCTAATATTTATCTAAACTTAAGAAAATAGAAAAATTATTTTTTGGAGACTTTTCTTAATTATTTGTATTTAAAGCCAATTAAAAAGGATTAAAAACTAAATTAAATTAAGAAAAATAGCAAATGAACTTGGAAAAATCTGAAAATTTAAGGAAAACTCTAAAATATTATTAGGAAGATGGGAAAAATAGAAAAACAGGCACTTGTGTGGGAGGATTAGGATCTGCTATGAAAAGTGCTTAAAAATAAGCACTTTGATAAGCTAAAAGCTACCAAATGGGGACCACACTGAAAAAGAAGCTACACTAAGCTAAAACAACCAAAATACAATAGCAAACAACAAGCTAATACCACTGATAAGCTAGGAATATGCAAATAAGCACTTGACTTTTTGACAGAAAAACAGAAAATGGGACAACTTATAAGCTGTTAGCAGCCCCACCAAACAAGCTCCAAATTGAAAAACAAAAGTTGACACTCCAAGAGGACCAGGTTGGCTTTCCAAAGAACCAAAGATCAAGAAATTTAGACAAGAAATGAGCTTGATGCAAGCTTGTGAAGTTGGGCACAAAATCTGTGCACAGGACAAATTGGCAGAACAGGTGCTCCAAAGAAGCAGATAAATAAGCACTTAATCAGTTGATAAACCAAGAACTATCATTTTTGTAATTTTCTTGAGCAACTAGACTACAAATCCTCCAAATCTTATACTCTGAAACCTACTAATGAACCCTCAGTGAAATTCCAAACTTTATTCAAAAATGACCCATGTGAACTTTTGACTTTTTGAGTAAAACCAAAAAGTTGACTTATTTGAGGTTTGATCATGATTTAAGGACTAGAAATGATGTATTATGATAAATTAACACTACTGAAAGCTAGACCTATAAGATTTGAACACAAAATGAACTTTTGAACTTGTAACAATCTCAACAGTGGCTGCTGAGAACCATTTAGATGGATTTTTGACTTTTAAGGTTAAAAGGCACAAAGACTTGACTCAAATAAGTTTATTTTGACTAAAAAGACTAGAACCAACAATAACCTACCACTGCAAGACCCTATAACACAGTTTAAATCCCTAATCCAAACACCCCTTTAAACTTAGTGTTTAGCACTTAAAATGACAAAAACACTACACTAGCTTGTAAGAGTGATCCAACTGAGTCCAAATGACCTAAATACCACTATCCAAACTAGTTTTATCAGTACATAACCACAGATACATAAATGAACATAAAATGCAAATAACTTGAAATTTTGACAAAGAAAAACCACTCACATGAACCAAGCTGGTGTAGCAGGCTAAAAACAAACCCATTACTAACCTAAAATAGTCCTATTTCAAACCATTTCATCCTCTGCATCACCCTTTTCCATCACCATTGCCAAATTGAGTCCCCGTTGACTTTCGTTGACCATGATTCAAACTTGATTGAAACTTAAATTTTAGCTTGTAAAAACTTTGATAAACTTATAAAAGCTTGATTGAGATTAAATATGAGCAGTTAAAAGCTTTAACAAAGGAACTTGAAAATGAAAAGTTCAACAGTAAATTGTAAAACTTGGAATTTATATCAAAGACTTGAATTGAAACTTAAAAACACATACAATGATGTTATAACTTGAATTTGATACAGAAAAGCTGAAATTACAATATTTAAACTAAAACTAAGACATTTGGAATAAAAACGACATTAAAGAGAAAAATGAAAACTAGCTACTACTTCCTCTTCTCTCTTCTCTTTATTCTTTTATACCCAAACAGCTCCACGTGGCCTTCTGAGAAAATCCCACTTGATTCCAGGTCAATTGGGTCACTTTTGTGGATTTTAGCACTTTTGTCAAATTTGGCGGGAATGAGGTGTTTTAACAGTGAGGTTGAGTGAAAGGCTTTGGAGGTGCATTTAATGTGGTTTGGAGTGAGGTGAGGAAGGGGGAGACAAGGAAAAGGTGAAGGTGAGCTGTGGGCATGGTGTTGTGGTGATTTGCAGAGAAGGTGGGGAGGAAAGGAGGAATTGGCGGGATTGTGTTTTATTTGACCAAAGGGGTGAGTTTGTTGACCGGGTTTGGGGTTGGGTTGACCGGGTAGATATATTGGGCCAAGGGTTGGGCTTATAACATAACTAAGGTCCGAATGGTTTGTTTAGTTAATAACTCCAAGGGACCAAACATGTAAATCTTTGAAAGATGAGGGACCCAATATGTAACTTATGAAAAGTAGTCAAAATGGTTGTTGTTGCCAACTTTAAATAGTCCAAGGGTTAATTTTTGACATTTTTTTAATTCCCAAGGACTAATTTTGACCAATTTGGATTTTCAGGGACTAAACTGTAAATTTCTCAAAACTTTTAGATTTTCCACCAAAGGACTAAATATGACAATTTATGATTTTAAAAAGACCTTTGGTGACTTTTCTTTTGAAATTATATACCAGGGACTGTTTTTGACAATTTTATAAACTTGGGGGACTAAAACTGCCAATTTTGCAAATTTGATACGTTTTTCATCTGATTTTGATAATTTTGCATTTAAAACACATAAAACACTGATTTGTGATATTTTGATCATTTTGATGTGTTTCTGAGTGTTTTCAGATGATTTTGCAGTTTATATTAAGTAAAAATGATGAGTATTTGGACACTCATCAGCGGTTATAGTCTAGGAACTAAAATGCAACCTAGTTCTCTATAACCAAGGCTCTGATACCAATCTGTCACACCCCCAAAATATCGCAGCGGAACGATAGTGTCATTGGGGTATGACGTCATAGCACAAAGTATGGATACAGAAAACGACCTCTATAATGAGACGTTTTGAAAAGTTTACCATTCGATTTCATATGTTAAAGTTTACACAACAAGAAATCACAAAGTTTGATAATACATAAAGAGTTTACAAAGCATGTCGAATGGTAATAGTTAAAAGCACAAGACTCCAATGTATGCCATGTGACCCAAAAGCTCCATGAAATGCTATCACCTTAAGACCTGAGATAAACATGCTAAAAAGTGTCAACACAAAGGTTGGTGAGTTCATAAGTTTATAACAAAATGATTTGAAATACTTTGAGAAATGTTCACACAGCAAAGGCATTGTAAATCCACTCAGTTCCAAGTTCCGCCCATACAAAACTTGCAACCTGTGTGTTCACAACCCATTGCCAAAATATAGTATGTCAATAATGTATGCATGTATCAAAGTAGTTAAAAGTATAAATGTCACCACAAGAGTCTTCCAACAACTAGTGTTGGGATGTTTGTAAATTAATAGCCTTCCAACAACTTAATTTGGAGCCATTAATTCTTGTATGTTTGTAAATTAATAGCCTTCCAACAACTTAATTTGGAGCCATTAATTCTTGTATGTTTGTAAATTAATAGCCTTCCAACAACTTAATTTGGAGCCATTAATTCTTGTATGTTTGTAAATTAATAGCCTTCCAACAACTTAATTTGGAGCCATTAATTCTTGTATGTTTGTAAATTAATAGCCTTCCAACAACTTAATTTGGAGCCACTAATTCTTGTATGTTTGTTCCAAGTATGCATATGAAATCAAGTATAACCCAATCAAGTATAAAACGCAATCAAGTCTAAAGTATAGGTATTGTTGTTTGGCAAAAGAGTTTAAAAGTTTGGATCAATAAGCATATATCTCGCCCCAAATAGTTTGTAGGAATTTAAATGAGTAAAAGCGGGGTATGAACTCACCTGGTGTGATTGATATGCTAACAGAATGATGTAAACGAAAGTGAGACTCGGAAACTATCCGCGACCTAGAATGAATGTTATGACTTGAGTTATGATGTAATGTTATGCATGCATTTCGTATGTTATTTATACCATTTGAGAGTTTTGAAAATAATACTTATCGTCGAAAAATACTCTTTTGACGTCTTGACCACTCTTAAATCACTTTACAAGTATTTACGTCCAAATGTCATCCTACAATAGTTTCGTATTGTTTTATTGTGAAATTTTAACTTTTCGTCGTAAAACAATGTCGTCGGAAATTTCATGAAATTAACAAAAATGGCTTCGAAAAACTAGTCGTAAAATAGTGTACGTCGAACGTTAGAGAACGAACTCGACGGTTTTAGAAAGTTTGTATCGAAATCTAGAAGTTTCAGTTCAGGAGTTTTCGTCAAAGAGGTCTCGAACATAAAGATAATAAGGGTTAAAGATGGTGATTTTGGCTAAAATGTTGGTTAAAAATGAGTTTCGGCCAAGTTTAAACATCCATAAATAATTTATTACAACTCCGCTATACAAACGGTTGCTTGTTTTAGAAAATATGTTTGGTGATCTTGATTTTATTAGAAGACATTTCGTTCCAAAAATTTCTACATCCACGTTAAAAACAGCCCTTAACATGGTCGTTTTAGTTACCGTAACACTTGTCTCGTAAAAATAATATAGTTTTTCAGAAAATAATAGTTACGGCAATTTTATGAAAACGTGCATATCTTTGTCGTTTCAAATTCGTTTTCTACGTATAATACGTCCTTAGCTTCGTATCAAAGTATACTAATATATTTTTGTTAAGTCGAAATAATTTATGACGCTTAGGACTCGTTTTTGACTCGTACAAAATAATAATAGTATGCTGAAATTTCAGAAAAATATATATTTCGTCGTCAACTTGAAAAATTCATAACTTCTTCGTTATAACTCCGTTTTAATCCGTTCAAGCGGCCACGGATTCGTTTTAAAGTATATTTTCTAATTATCAAGGCCAAAATTTCGTGCCTACTGTCGGATTTTCCAGAAAAACAAAACAAGGACAGAACACTTTTTATACTTATCGAAAATAGTTTTTCTCGTACTAAACCTATTCCAATCCCTTCAAATCAACTCCAAAGCTAATCTAATCCTACCATACACCTTCTTAGGGTGTCATGGGTTCCTAGACATCATCAAGACCAACATATACCAAGGGGATAATTATAGGATGACCTTATATATATATAACTCTAAAAATCATGTAAAAATGGTATAAATCAACATAAGTCTTGCATGCTTGCTCCAAAAATGAAGAGATAAATATGAAATGAAAGTGAAATATGTAAAATGAAATGATATGCTTACAAGTAAACTATGATGAGGTGCAAAGAACCAAGGTTTAACTTAAACACTCTAGGTTTTTATTTCAAAACCTTATTAAGAGTGTGATTCTAGATTGTTTATTAACTTGATCTTGCAAAATTTTGATCCCTTGTATACCCTTGATGATGAACCGGTTAAGAAGAGAGAACAAAGAGAGGAAAAAGATTTTTACTTGACTTGTTGAATGAGATAGAATGAGTGAAAATAATTGAGTAAGACTTTATGTAGTATACCATTTTAAGCAATCAAGAAAACCATACCCAATTTAATGCCAACCCTCCCCCTTGGTCGGCCAAGGGGGGAGGAATTTGATAAATATATATATATATATATATTTTTTTATATACTTGTATAAATACTTGTGTAATTATTGTGAGAAAAATATAAGTAAATGTATGTAGTTAATAATACTTGTAAGGTAAATGGTAACTTTTAGGTAAAAGAGATTTTTTAATAGATCAAAGTAGAATGTAGTGAGATCATAAAAATTGTAAAAATACATTCCTTGTAAAAATTGAGTGATATAATAATTATCGTATAGTTTTTAAGAAAAACGTCGTAATAATATAAATTTAACGAATTATATACAAAATAAATTTAAAACACTAGGTAAACTCAAAATATAGTTTTATAAACTAAATGTAAGTATAAAAATATATCGGGATCATTTTTAGAAGTAACGGATTAAATATTCAAAATAATAACTCACGCGATAACGTTTATTTAATATAAAATTTACACGTTAAATGTGAAATGAAATGTCATGAATGAACTAATGTGATGCAAATGATGCTAATGAAATGTAGACTAAACTTAGTCCATATGAAATGTTCGTGATGTTATGATCATGAATTCGCCGCTAAACCATAAAGGTTACGCGAATTTGGAACACGTAAACCTAGTTTACGATAAATGTTGAAATTGTGAAACGTGAATTGTTTTGAGAAATGACTGGAAATTGAGAATTGTGACATTGTGTTACATTTGGAGTTGCTTTGTTGTCATCAAAAACGAAAGAATCTTACATCTGGTTGCTTCAATGTTTTAAAAGAGCGTTTGTTCGGGCACCAATGGTTATTGTGACTGACCAGGATTGATCAATGAAAGTTGCTATAGAGTCAGTGTTCCCGTTATCTCGTCACAGATTATGCATGTGGCATATCATGCAGAAGTTGACTTCAAAGGTATGTTCGACAATCATATTTGTTTTTTTTTCTAATTATTTAAGTGTATCAGCTTTTGTATTCTGTTCATCAGTTAGTGTTTGTTGATTAAATTTTTTGCTCATCAGTTAGTTTTATAAGTAAATTAATCAATGGCTTTTGTACATCAGTTACTGTTTGGCCATTAACTATTTTTTTTTTCATCAGTTAGTAGTATAAAATTAAGTTCATCAATTAGCTCTGTTCATTAGTTAATTGTTGTCCATCAACTATTTTTTCATCTGTTAGTTTTTTTAATATTTTGTTCATCAACGAGTTTTTTTTATATTATGTTCATCAGTGAGTTACGTTCATCATTAAATTTGATTTTTCATTTTTGTAGGTTGGGCCTGTTTTAGCTAAAGATCTTACTTTCAAAAGGAGAATATCTGATATTGTTTGGACTGATAGAATAGAGCCTGAAGAGTTTGAGGATTTGTGGGAGCGATTGTTAGTTGATTTTGATTTGAAGGGACACAAATGGCTTTTAGATATGTATAATTTGAGGCATAAATGGATACCAGCCTATTATAGGGATGAACCGATGTCGGGATTGATGAGAACTTCTTCTAGGTCAGATAGTGAAAACAATGCTTATGGTAGATTGACAAGTATTGATTTGACTTTATGGGAGTTCTATAATCATTTTGATAGTGTGGTGGGGTGCCAAAGATTTTCTCAATGTAAAAATGATCATGACAGTCGTTATACTATTCCAGATATGCACACTGAACTTGATTTAGAGCAGGAGGCTTCAGAATTATATACTCGATCGATTTTCTTTGATGTTCAAACTGAGATTTATGCTTCTGTGATTTCATGTATGTCGGTTAGTGTTTCGGTTGATGATTCTGGCAAAAAATATGTTATACAAGATACTGGTGAAGATGAGCAGATTTCTAGGCGACATCGTCAAGTGGAGGGCGTTGTAAATGAAGTTTTTTATGAGGTAACATCTTTTTTAATCTGTTCATCAGTTTTTTGTTCATTAGTTTTTGTTCATCGGTTTTTTATTGTTATAAAATTACTTTTTAATCATCATATCTTTTATTTTCGTAATTTACCACTGTATGTACTACTTTCGTTTTTTGCAGGTCTTGTGTAAACCAGCTGAAGACTTTTATCAGTGTACGTGCAAACGTTTTGAGTCATATGGACTTTTATGTCGTCATATCTTTTATGTGCTTCGGTTGTCAAAGGTTAAAAAGTTTCCAAAGAAATACGTGCTTAGGCGTTGGTCAAAGGATTCTCTACCACCTGCATCAGTCATTCAAGCCACGGGTGATAGTCCTGATATGATCCTGCGTGAGATATTCTGAGCAGTCGAGTATTGTGTGAATCGTTATGCAGATGATCCAGAGCTACTGCAAAAGTTTAGAGATCATCAGGTTCAGTTAATGGCGAAGGCAGATGCTGATGTTCCTATACCGAAAAAGACTAGTTAACGAGATAGGCTTGCTTCTATTCTTGGTGTGTCGCAACCGGTAGAGACCATTGTAAATGTTCCAAAATAGGTTAGTACTGTTGTTCATCAGTTAATGCTTCATCACCTATTGATTTTTAACTATTATGTTATCACATAGGTTCATCAGTTTGTTATTAATGTTTTGTTCATCATTTTTTTCTTGTGTTATGATTTTTTTTTTCAGCATGTGTTTTCAGCATTTTTTTGATCATCTAATTTTTATTACCCTGATTTGTTTTCAAAAACAGGTTAGTACTAAAGGTTCTAGAAAAACGATTAAGAGTAGTCTTGAGCGTTCAGTTAATCCAAGTGGGAAGTCTAGGAAGAACTGTAGATATTGCAAATGTAGCATGAAAGATCATGATCAAGCCAAGTGCAATGCTATTAGAGCTGAAATTGCTACTAAGAAGGCTAATGATAAGGCTACTATAAAAGAGAGCAAGCAAAAGGCGAAGTTGGCTGCTAAGAAGGCGAAGTTGTCTGATATGAATGCTTGTGTTGTTACTTAGCTTTTGTTTCCTTTTTCTTTTACCATCAAAATAAAGGTGTACTTGATATGTTTTTTTGATACTCTTATATATAATAAAGGTTTAGTTGTTGATATGTTTGTTCATCAATTTATCAGTTTATAGAAGCAAGTACATGTTTGTTCATCAGTTTATTATTAATGTTTTGTTCATCAGTTTAAGAAAAATGTTCACCAGTTTAATAATAACAATAATAGTAAGTAATAACAATAATAATAATTAACTCATGTACATTTTTCATCAATTTATCAGTTTATAGAAGCAAGTACATGTTTGTTCATCAGTTTATTAAAACTATTTGTTCATCAGTTTGTTCATCAGTTTATTTTTAATGTTTTCTTCATCAGTTTAAGAAAAATGTTCACCAGTTTAATAATAACAATAATAATAAGAAATAATATTAATAATAATAATAATTAACTCATCAATTTAGCAGTTTATAGAAGCATGTACATGTTTGTTCATCAGTTTATTATTAATGTTTTGTTCATCAGTTTATTTTTAATGTCTTGTTCATCAGTTTAATAAAAATGTTCAGCAGTTTAATAATAATAATAATTAACTCATGTACACCATTCATCAATTTATCAGTTGATAGAAGCATGTATAACATACCAACCAGCCAAATATTTCAACATACTTGACAAAAAAAACCTCAAATATTCCAGATGTTCATATTAAACAAAACATACGAATCTACATAACAGAACCAAACATTTTTTTCACTTAGCAACATTGGCCGTAGGAATAATATCGAAGTAGTCGTTGATACGGCTATTTATGGCTTCAACTGATTCTTGTTGGAGTTTTTTCCTTGTCTTCAAATCCAAGTTCAGGTATGCTTGAACTTCTTTTTCAATTCCTTCTTTGTTTTCATTGGAGTCAGATAGCAGAATCTTTGTTAGATATTTCATTCTCAAGTTCCTTATCTGCTCCTCTTGTTCTTTTCCTTCTGGTCCAAATCCAGCATCATATTTTGCCATGCTTCCTTGATATGTTTCCATATGTCGCATGGCGAAAATGCCATAATCAATCACATTGTTTTGTGTTCTCCATGGCATCTAAACAATGCAGAGCTTGTAATCCTTCAAGTTTGCTACGCGTGGATGCTTTTTTTTGCTCAAAAACTTTAAAAAAAGTGCTTTCTGTAATAACATATTAATAACAATGAGTTTCGTTACTTTCTTAAACGCATTGGTGAAGATAATTTGAAACGGTGGAATACTTACCAAATTACCCAGATTCCTCCCATATCTTTCTCCCAATTTCATATTGTGAAGCATGTTGTCTAGAACGTGAATTTGAGGATCTTTCAAATTAAAACAGACAACATAATAATGTTCATCATTGAGCAACATTGGGAAAAATACCTGCCATACATGGAGTGTTCATCTAAATTATTAAGATACTTTTGTTCATCAATTTTTTATCTTATAAGAATTAATACAAATAAAATTGTTTACCAGATCTATTTCAAGAATAGATTCATAATTTGACAGGTATAAAGCATTATTCATGTTTTCCTCAAACTTGTTATACACAGAAGCCTTCCTTATATCCTCTTGCATCATCTTCTTTGTCTGTTTTTCATCAAAATTCATAAGGGTAATTGGATTTAACTAATGAAAAATATTTTGTTTCTTTTATATAACTTACAAAAATCGCTGTACTACAGAATAGTTTTTTCAACGACTGAGGACTTCTCTTTTTTTCACCCATATTCAGTAAGTGTGTCCACATGTCAATTACCGCAACAATTACTTCATTTCCAAATTGCAAGCTCTCAAAATGTATTCTCAGACCATCAAAAAAGTAGGACTTAAACAAAAAATCATTGCCAATTAAAATTAATATAATATTTTAGTAAAAAACATTCCTATTTTTTTGCTTTTGATGAACCAATGTGAATTTTAAATTCACGAGCATAATTTAGATTACTTACTCTACATTTCCTTGTGCGGAGAAGATAGTCTCAGCAACCTTTTTTTCGTTGTCATGTGGTTTGTTTTTCATGACCACCACTCTCTGTAAGTAAAGAGACTTGAGTGCTTCTGTCGGCTTCACTTTTCTTTTTCCCAAGTCTTCTTCTTTTTGCATTTTTTCTTTTTGGTCTGGCATTTTTAGCTTTTTAGCAATTGTATTGAATGAACTTAGCTGAGTGGTTTTCAGTTTCTGTTCTGGTGTTTCGCTCAAACATGATATCCTTTTCAGTTTTTGTTATGGAGCTGCGCTCACATATGATATCGTCATTATCATCTTGGGCTTTGGTGTTGAAAATTCTTTAGGTTCAGTTGTTTCAACTTTTGAAGCATCCTTCAGAATTTTTGGCCAAGTATCCTTATCTACTGCTTCTCCAAGCATGACTGATGATGGGTTCAAGAAAGATAATTTGGCAATTAATTCATCCAAGCTAATCACTGGTTTTGTCTTCTCATATAAAATTATATCCAGACTCTTATTTTTCTCCACCTCTATGATATTGAACAACGGGAATTCTGGTTTTTTCATTTCCTTTTGACGTTCTATCCGTTCAAAATCTTTCACGAATTCTGGATCATTGAACATTTGAGTTAGTGTTGGTTCATCAGTCTGTATTGGTTCATCAGTCTGTGTTGGTTCATCAGTCTGTAGATCCTTTTTATGTTCATCAGTTTCTTTAGCTGTTGGATCATCAGTCTTTGTTGGTTCATCAGTCTGTATTGGTTCATCAGTCTATGTTGGTTCATCAGTCTGTAGATCCTCTTTATGTTCATCAGTTTCTTTAGCTGCTGGTTCATGTTCAGAGCCATCTTCATCAACATCTAAATCAGCTTCTTCACTTTCAAATTGTGATTGATGAACAACAATTTCCTTCGAGCTTTCACCCACTCTGTTTACTAACCTATTCATCCATTCCTGTACTCCTAACAAGGCTGTATGTCAAGGGTATTTTTCCAATGCAACTCTTAACATGTCATCAATTTCTGTTTTCAGCTCTTGAAATATTGTTAACATGTTCCTCAATGAATGGTCAAATTCCTGTTATTATTTAAAATTTAATAAATATGATATACAAAATAATTATTACTCTAAGATATATTAAAGATTTTTACCTCTGGTGTTTTGAATTGTGAATAAATCCCTTGAAATTCTAAAATCATCGCTGATAATTGTTGTGTGAGCTTAATACTGTCAGATGACAAGCTCTTTTGTTCATCAGTTTCTGTTACTTCAGTTCCATCAGTTCCAGTCAGTGGATTACGAGTTTCAACACTTTCATCAATTCCGATCAGTTGATTTCCATAATCTTTTAAATTATTGAATGAAATTTTAAAATATATATCTTAATAACTAATTTATGTTCAATATAAACAAATTTCAAATATCACATAATTTTTTTACCGATCATATCTTCATCAGACCATTGTTGCTCGCCAATATCATCTATATGAACACTCGTTACGTCTTCCCTTGTATGAAGAGTATCATGAAGTGCTTGACCTTCAAATGTATCTTGTGCTGCAATGTCACCATCAATCACAGGGTCTTTCATCTGTAGATGTGTCTCCCCAATTTCACCTTCAAACTCAGGCTCTTTCCTCTCTAATTCTGTCATCACTGATTTTCTTTTCAATTTTCTTCTGTATTCTATTACGCTTGCTCCTTTTTCATCAACAAAAAGGTATTTTTAAGTAACGCTTTTTAACATGTTTTACACAATTCATCATTAATATATACATACCAATTCTTACCATATTTATCAGCTTTTTCCACTTCATATATGTTCTGTTCTTCTGGCGGTACTATTTGTTTTTCTTGTCTACCATCCACTGTTACAAGTTTTTTTTAATTAAAACTGATGAACATATATTTTATTAACTGATGAACATATAATAAAATCATATGTTCATCGGTTATCAAATTATTATACATTCTTTAGTATTACAACCCTTCTTTGCATCATTCTTTGCTTTTTCAACTTCTGCAAAATAGAAGCTAATTATTTTTTATTTAAAGACGTAAAATCACAGTTGTTTTAAAAAATATGCTTACCTTTAACTTTTTTCTTTTTAGTACTCAGTGTTTTAATCAATACGTTTTGATCTTCTTCTGGCATCAGTTACGCTATAAGAAAAAAATAGAATATAAGTTAGATGTAAATATAATAAAATCATTTGTTCATCAGTTCATCAATTTATTATACCTTCAGTTCTTTTCTTCTCAGTAGTCCTCAGTTCTTTAAGCAATGTTTTTGTCATTTTTGGTTTTTTTGAGGGTACTTCATCATTCTGTATTTCATCTGCACCAACATCGTCCATTTCTTCTTCTTCGTCGTCGTCCATTTCTTCTTCTTCTTCAGTATCTTCTTTCTTTACCATTTTTTTCTGTCTTTCCCAAACATCATCTCATCCAATTCAATTAGCAAATCTGTTTTCCAGTATTTAAAAGCTGGATGTTGTGGATTTTTGAGGCAAGAATTGGCGAATATCAACTGCATTTTTAAGTTAAATTTTAGTTTAAAAAAATTGGTTTATCATTTATACATTTCATCAATTAATACATATATGTTCATCAGTTAATACATATATGTTCATCAGTTATCAAGTGATAGAAATTACCTCCAGTAACAAGAGTGGGCCAAAGAAGCGCGTCTTCCCGCCCTTCCAAACTAATCTTTGTGACTTCAGATAATCCAACATGTATTCACACCAATCCATTTCTTTCACATTTTCTAGAGAACTTAGAGATGGTATAATGCTTAGATTAAGAGTCCCTGTTGAAACCACATGCGCCATAATAGTTGCAAACATGACTAAAAAATTCAACTGAAATAGCCTTCCAACGTCATTTCTCTTTATCTGAATCTTCATTCTTTTGAGCAAATGTTTATTAGCATATAACCTTGACAGTCCCTTGAATTGATTTTTAAATTCTTGGTAAACAGTATTTCCTCTTTCCTTCAACACATCACGTATTTCAACTTCAAAAACGCCCATTGGTAATCCAGTTGTCTGATGAACAACTTCAGGGGTAACCTCAATAGATTTACCAAATACCTTCAAGGTTCCTGTTTCTGAATCGAACTTTTTTAGCAACCAATATCCTAAACGGCTTGGCATTGCATTAATTGCAAACTTTAACATTGATCCAAATCCTAAAGATGTAACTGCTTTTTTTGGTCATCAGTTAAATCCTAAATAACTTCAAATAATGGACCTGGGAACGACTTTATTAAAACCCTTTCAAATGTTGACCCTGGTTGGCGAAGTTTTTGATGCAGTTTAGAATCTATGTCATCAGAAAGAACTGGTTTAGATGAACTAGAGGTTTTTGATGAATCTTTTGTTTTTGAACTTGTTTCAGTAACCGGATTTTCATGTTTGCTTTTAAGAACCTTTGAAACTTCTTTTTTTTTTTTCCTGTAAATGCATCCTCTGCGAAATCATCATCACTTGGTGAATATGCTTTTACAGGAACAGATTTCTTTGCCTTCTTTGAAACTGTACATATCAAACAAAACATAATACATTTATCAGTAACTGATGAACCAAATAAAACCGTGAACAACTAACTGATGAACATAACAATTGATGAACAAAAGATGTTGGCAAGTCAATAATCTTCGCAAACTACCACTATCAATAACTGATGAACAAAAAAATAACTGATGAACAAGGATATTATCATGTTACTGATGAACATAGCATATATTTGTAAAACTATTATCATCTAACAAAACCAAACAGCCTAATAATCTTCGCAATCTACCACTATCAATAACTGATGAACAAAAAAAATAATTGATGAACAAGGCTATTATCATCTTACTGATGAACATAACATATACTTTGTAAAACTATTATCATCTAACAAAACCAAACAGCCTAATAATCTTTGCAATCTACCACTATCAATAACTGATGAACAAAAAAATAACTGATGAACAAATTATCATCTAACAAAACCAAACAGCCTAATAATCTTCGCAATCTACCACTATCAATAACTGATGAACAAAAAAATAACTGATGAACAAGTTATCATCTAACAAAACCAAACAGCCTAATAATCTTCGCAATCTACCACCATCAATAACTGATGAACAAAAAAATAACTGATGAACAAGTTATCATCTAACAAAACCAAACAGCCTAATAATCTTCGCAATCTACCACTATCAATAACTGATGAACAAAAAAATAACTGATGAACAAGTTATCATCTAACAAAACCAAACAGCCTAATAATCTTCGCAATCTACCACTATCAAACTGATGAACATAACATAGACTTTGTAAAACTATTATCATCTAACAAAAACAAACAGCCTAATAATCTTTGCAATCTACCACTATCAATAACTGATGAACAAAAAAATAACTGATGAACAAGGATATTATTATCTTACTGATGAACATAACATATACTTTGTAAGACTATTATCATCTAACAAAAACAAATAGACTAATAATCTTCACAAACTAACACTATCAATAACTGATGAACAAATAAAAATAACTGATTAACAAGTCTATAATCAACTAACTGATGAACATAACATAGACTTTGTAAGACTATTATCATATAACAAAAACAAACAGCCTAATAATCTTCGAAAACTACCACTATCAATAATTGATGAACAAGTAACTGATGAACATAACATATACCTTGTAACAATCTATTGTCCCACTTTTTAATGAATGCAGTACCTTCATTATTTGCCTCGGGGAGTTGCAGACGGTCGTGTCTGTTTTTCGATCTTTTTTCCTTGAAGAGTTCTTCTATTTTTCTGTCATCCAAAAATTTAAATAAAATAAGATTAAAATAATTCTAATTGTTCCTGAACATTCAGATACTATATTTCTCCATTATTTCTTTTCATTTTTTTTTTCTTATTTGCCTAAATTTTTAAATAAAATAAAATTAAAATAATCTAATTCTTCCTGAACAGTCAGATAATATATTTCTCCATCATTTTTTTCATTTTTTTTTTCTTATTTGCCTAAAAATTTAAATAAAATAAAATTAAAATCATATTATTCAAAAATAACTAATAAACTCATATTTTTTTCTAAAAATATAACTGATGAGTAATTTTAATTCTAAAAAACTCTTATTTTTTTCTTTAATTCTAATAAACTGAGCTAACACATAACTGATGAATGCAAAAACTAAAATTAAAAAAAATTAAAACAAAATTAAAACATAAATTAAAAATTAAATCATGAACTTACTTTTAGTTTTCATCTTTCCGAGTCCAAATCCTTCACTTTGAATCGTAAATTTGAGTGAAAATCGTGTTTTTTTTTTATCGGAAGAAACCCTAATTAGATCCCCAAATCGTAGAGAGAGGATTTAGAGATTTTCCGTATTTTTTGTGAGAGAGAAATGAGAGAATTCTGAGAGTGGGAGGGAACTGAAAAGTTGAGAGGGAGAGATGTATTTACCATTATACCCTTCTATCAGTAAACATCTCTTCTTTTTTTTTAAATTTAAATCCTAACCGTAGGATTAAAATCGGACGGATGAAGTTTGTTTTTAGGCTTTTTAATTTGTATTCCCTTTCAGATCGCACCTCTATAAAACCTACCCCAAATAAAACCTAGTACAATCATTTTAAGTCAACTACACAAATATCAACAACGTATCACATGTACCTTATCTATGGGATTTAAATGAATCCCCATGATTCCCGCTTTCAAAACTCATTAAACAACCAAACTATCATAAAACCAATCCAAATTTACTCTTTTAATCAATCAACCAAACCCTTTATTATGTAATCCTTCATATATTCATAACTTGATCATGTAGGCTTACATTTCATATATGCTTATATCCATAATGGATCACAAACCATTCAAAACACCAATGTTGATGATGAAAAGAACACCATTTAGAGCATTTCTAGGCTTCCAAAACTCGATCGTATTACTCGTGGGTGGAAATCACACGTCTTCGAGGTTTTGTACACGTTAGATTATATCGGTTTTAGTTGTTATTAGTATTTTCCGAATTTTTGGTTGTTTTGTATATTGTCCCATGCAAAAAAATGGATTTAAAGGCCTTAAAATGGCAAATTATTCGCGGCGTATTAGCCAGGAGAATGATCATAGGGTGTTTATGCTTTGTGTTGGCTATGGTTATTGTGTCATTTACACGAATGGCGTATGAAGTTCAAATAAATGAACCGGTTTTAGTGAATTTGGATCAATGTTCATTGGATGTTGGATTGAGTGAGAACTCGCGCATGAAGATTTTGAATTCGGGTGGTAAGAATTTGACTAGTAGTGTGGTTAAAGAGTTGGTGAATAAGAAGATGTTAAAGTTTGATGATAGAGCATTGTGTGTTGGTGAAGGGTCGGGTTCGGATATGTTGACATTGAGAGAAGTAGGATTCAATGAGGTGGTTCGTGTTTATGAAAGCGCGGTTTCTTCAGTTGATTTCAAAGCGAATTATTTTGATTTCGTGTTGTCAAGAACCGTGGATAGAGTTCCTATTCCTGCTCTTCTTGTGCTAGAGATTGAGAGGGTTTTACGTCCGGGTGGTATTGGTGCTATGCTTGTAGGTTTTTCGGCGTTTAATATGGGTAGTTTGGTAAGATCTGCCACCCCGGTTTCATTACTATTAAGAACTTCCGAGATTTTACATGTTTGTGGGATTGGATCATTTGCATTGATCGTGTTCAAGAAAAAGCTGAATAACGTTGTTTATTTTGCGGATTATAAGCTTCCTAGTGAATGTCCGTCTATTTCAAGAAACAAGCCTTTTATGGAGCGTATCGAGGGGATTATGGATCAAAATATGGTTTCTTACTTGCCTGAATTTGTTAATGTTTCGACAAGAAACAAGTTGATTTACATTAATATGGGCACGGGTGAATTGGGAAATGATTATCCGATCCATTTACACGCGTTTAATGTGTACGTGGTTGATCATAATGTGTCTGCTTTATCCGCTAATGTGAAAAAGCCCGGTGTCACGTTTGTTTATCACCCTGGCCTTGTTGAAAGGCACGATAACTTTGGGCCGAGAGTTAATCATGTTGATTATTTTGAAGCTCCATTGCATGAACAACGGTTTGAGTTTATTGATTGGTTTAAGGAGACCGCTAAAGATGGAGACTTTGTTGTGCTTAAGATGAATGCGGGTTTGACTCAGTTGAAAGTATTGTTTGAGTTATTTGAAAGTGGAGCTATTTGTCATGTTGATGAGATGTTCATTCGTTGTTCTGAAGGCGTGGATTGTGGAAATAGGCTATGTAGCGATTGTTTGAGCCTTTTTAATGGTCTTAGAAACGCTGGTGTTTTTGTCCACCGTTGGTCCGGAGACTAAAGTTACATCTATTTTATCGTTGTATGGTGAATTTAATAAGCTCGAGACCTCTTGTGTTTTGCTGTTTGTATGATATCTGATTATGCCAGACCAACTAAGTATAGTACTCGTACGAGTATATGTTTTGTGTCCTTTTTGGAACCTATATCTTATGTGTTTTCGATTTTTCGTTGTGGTTTATATATTTGCATTTGAAGTTATGAGTAATGGGTCAAAACTGATTTAGCCTTAAATTAGGTTGGGTTGGGCTTTTTTGGCCTAACCAACTATCACTGATACATCACAAAGTTAAAGAGGCACATATGATATAGCATAATGTAGTAACAATTGTACGAGACAATGTTACAAAACCTAACCAACTCGGACCAGGCGTTGGCGAATCTTACTTGACTATGTATTGAACAAAATGGATTGGCAAAGTTTGTTTAACATGATAGGTTATGTTGAATTACATTCTTTCTACTTCTTTCTCAAAGTCAAGCAAGCAACCTTTCGCCTTTCTTTTTTTAGGAGATATAAAAAGAAGCAACCTTACTAAGCAAACCTAGGCTTGGGCTTGAAAGCAAGAAGCAATGGCTTTCGCGCTTGTTGGAGCTATTAAGCATTTTACACTATTCCATTCCATTTTGAAGCTGGACAGAAAAGTGGAAACTTTCTAGGGGATTCTCTTTCAACAAATCACAAATGATAATTTATGGTACTAAAAAATTCAGTTATACAAGTTTATGGCAAATAATGTTCCACCCGAGAGTATCATGATCAGTACAAAATATATGCCAAATAATGTTGTTTGGATATTACGTGGGGTTGAAAACAACATTCTAAATATTTGTTTTAAGTTATCATCATTTTATGTTTACAATAGGTGCAAACAATGGTTTCCGGCAAGTTTGACTGTTATTGACTATAATCATCGTTAATCACAATTGACTGATTTATTTGACCGATTTACACAAGTCAAAAAGTTTGATAACTCTTTAATGCCTAAACAATGATCAATCGACAAGTCTTTTTACAAAGCTGAAATTTATTGAACCAAAGATAAAATGAGAATGAAATTTAACATCAAAATATCAACAAAGGCTAGAATCACACGTTCCAATGTTCGACTGTCTGAATCAAGATTTACATCCCATCCCACCTTGTTGGCCTGGTAAAGCCCATGTGTTTTACAAAATGACAAAAACACCCCTAATCTTTTACTTTATTTATTGTTTCTTTTTCAATGAAACTTAAAAAGTCATTCTTGCCCCCTCTATCTTTTGTCTTATTGCTGATTGCAACTACTCATTGATTGGTGCAACCAACCATCCTGCTCTAATCATGATGAAAACTCAAGCTAGAGCAACTAGGGCCACTTCCATGGTTCATCACATTTTATCATGTGCACATGTTTAAGAATCTATAAGTGTTAGTACTTTTGTGTTTGGGAAATTCATTGTTACATGTTTTTGTTGGTGTTATAAATTGAGATACTTGATAGTAAGTTGGTACATATACGATAATAGTGCATTCGCCGAGTTTGGCATTGTCTTAGAACGAGCCTCAACGTATATGTTGTTTCTAGTCGGTGGCCTATATTATTTGTGCTTATGCTCGATTATGTGTATAAACTGAAAAATGACAAGCCTTTTTGCGTGAATCAATGTACTTAACTCGACCGGTACCAAAAATTACACATTTTAACTGGTTACTCAACCACTCGCCATGTGTTTACCCTCTCTAGTTTAGATAGGTCTTAAACACTTGCAATTAACATGATATCAAGTTATCAACAATGGTATTTAATTACATCACATATCAACTAAAAATGTGAAACCAGTCACTTTTACTAAAAATGTGAAACTAGTCACTCAATTAATAGTATTGAAACAGGAGTTGTTATACATTAACCCTAGCCATCTTTCACTCTAGCCCACTTTTTACTCTCTATTAACTGTATAAGTTGTACTGTATAAGTTATAAGAGGATTGCTAAAGTCTCCTACAATATTTTCCTATTAATCCTCTTACACACATAACAATATTATATATTTTTTATCAACTCATCCTCACTCTGCATTCAAACCATCATTTCTGACATCTGTCAAGATTCTGTAAATGAAGTGAAAGATTTACCATTTTTCAAGTTATAATGATTAAAAGAAAGAAAAAGGGAGGGGGGGCAAGAATGGTCCTACAATTCCAAAAAAGGAAAGAGCTTTCATTCATCTGATAAAAGATGAACTGTCAAAACACAGCTAATACTTGCCAAATCAAGGACATTGTGGTAGGCTTCACTTGAAACCCCCTCCACATGTTCCCACTCATAAACTACAAAATACTTTTGACTTCATTCTTACCCCATCCCACATCACTCCTATGGCCCTATCTTCAATTCTTTGCTTCAACAATAATTTATCATCACATTCCATTGTATTTCTAAGTGATAATTCATGTATACAACATACAGTAACATTAAAAAAAATCAAAATTGTTTCGCTGATGTCTCAAACGAGACTTATAGTTGATCGGTCACTCACAGACAGCTAGACTAAAAGCACCTTGGTATATAAGTATTTGCGTGTAAATATATAGTATGATAAACTTTGAATCAATATACCTTTGCAATTTATTAGCACAGTTTTAAAGTACACAAGACCAAGAAAATGGATGAAAAAAATACATGTTAATCGGGAAGGGAAAAAACCTATGGTTAGAGTTTCATGAACCCATCACGGCGCAATTGTAGACAAATACACCAGCATGTTCCTTGACACCAAGTACCTTCCAATCCAATATACCGTTTTTAACACCTGATTTGGGATTCCATGAGTTAAGAACAATGGCTTCACCTTCTGGTCCCCGTTGTCCACCCACTACTAGTAGTTCTTCCCCACACGCTCTAAACGCTAATCCCCAGCCGTTTGATGAATCTGCCCTAACTGGAAGTCTTCCTAAAACATCCCACGTGTTCTTCTCTTTATCGTACTTCATCACCATGTTGCTTAAGTACTCAACCGCGTATAGTTCATTAGCAACGACTGCAACAAGGGGAGGTGCTTGAGCAGCCCGGTTTACATAAGGATACATCCCATCAATTTTTCTCCATTTTCTAGTCTTGAGATCGAATTCCTCACCACAAGTTAACGAATCATTCGGGTTTAACATCCCTCCTATCACGTAAAACTTTCCATCCATAAAAAAACCAGAACATAGTCTGCGTGGGGTATGCATATTAGGCAGCATTTCCCATTTACGAATCGACGAATCATATAACTCTGCCGAACTCAAAACGTTCCCATTCTGGTCAGTACCTCCAGCTACAATAGCAATCGAACCCATACTCCCCGACCCAAATAAACAACGAGGATAATTCATCCCGTCACACTTAACCCAATTCCTACCTACCAAACTATACTTCCATATAGCAAACTCAAACAATTCACGCCCAAAAACCAATAACTCACTACCCACCGCTAAACTCTCCTTATCCGCATGATTAAAACACTCGTCACAAGGAATCTTCCGCAAACGCATCCACTTCTTACTTACCGGATCAAACGCCTCCCATCCCCTAGGATCACAAACCATATACACCCAATGCTCTATAACCCCTAATTGTTTCCTCAACTCGTATAAATAACCACTCTTCATTAACAACTTAAACCTCGTATTTAAACACGTAAGTGACGCGTAATCATATCTACACGCCCACGCTAGGCAAATTAACGCTACGTCGTCGTATAGTCCCGGAAGAAATGTTCCTCTCTTTCCCCTCATCTTTTTTAACCTCAATTAGTCCTCCTTCTTAAACCTCGTATTTAAACTCAGACATACGCGGCCTAACCAGTATTCTCGTAAATTAACTATCACTCCAAAAGTTGTTTATTACTTTATTGTAACGAAAACTACTTAAACACCTATTTTTCGCGTAAAATTTTGGCCTATACTAAATTCGCTAAAATCGAAAATCATCATCTTATTTCTAAACCTCGGATGAGCTGCGTACATCTGAGTCAAATACTTGTCCTGTCCACAAAAAATAACTATAAATAAGTCCTAATTTAGGTCATAACTATATTAAAAAAATTCTAAAAAAAAAACTTAATGCAAATTAAACATATAACCTAAAGCAATAAAACATACATTACATAATTCAAATTCTAAATAACTGAGATCGGAGTATGTATTACAACCGTAGAGCCATAGATGATGACGTGTCACCGGTGACGGAGATGTTGCCGGAATTGTGTTTTTGTGTGTGTGAGTTTGTTATATAGAAAATAGAAGTATATATAAAGTGGTAGGGTTTTTTTTTTTTTTATATATAATATAAATTTGTTGTTGTTAAGAAACTGTAACTGAAAGTGAAAGTGAAACTTGTTCAGAGAGATAATGGTGCTTTTGTCCTTCATCAAATTTACTATTCTTGCCCTTCTAGTATTAGTATTTAGTGGTAGGCCCAAGCAAAACAGAACGAAAATTGAACCGAATAGGTCTTTAATCGAAACCGAACTGATCATATTTTGTTTGATTTTTGGTTTTATATATTTGTGATTTTCGGTTTGGATCGATTTAGTTCGAGTCAAAACCTAAAAAACGCACTTAAATCATATAAAGAACTAAACGAACCGAACCGAACCGAGTCACTTCGGTTCGGGTCTCGGTTCATGTCTTATATCGGTTTTCGGTTCGTTTCAACCCGATGCTCAGCCCTAACTAGGTGGTGTTTCTTTTCCGGCTTATTTTGAGGCTTATGGTTTTATATAAGCTTGTTATATAATACAGTAATAAGTTTATATAAGCTCATAAGTCTCAAAATAAGCTGAAAATTTAGTGTTTATAAAATATAAGTTGATATCAAACAAGCTCATAAGCTCACATATAAGCTTAAACAAACACAACATTGCTATATTTTTGTGACAAAACTAGCTAGATGCTAGAGCTACTAAAATCCATGGTTTTTAAAACTGAACCGAACATTGGACTGGTGTTTTAAATACCATCTGCTTCTTTTGGTTCAACCCGAGTTTTGTGGTTCGACCCAATTACACCGAATAGTTCCGAATAACTAGTTTATGATTCTGACTAAACCGGGTGACCAGGTTCGGTTTTCAAATCACTGAATAGAAAGGGAAATGCAATCATTGTTTAGTATTGTGTAATGGAGAATTACCCAGTAAATTAGGAGGTATGGTAATGATAACCCACTACCACCACCGCCAGCAGCAGCAGCAACACCACCAGCCAACCACCACCACCACCACCACCAGCTACCACCATTAGTAGCCACCACAACTAGCAGCCACCACCACCACCAGCCACCACCACTAGCAGCCACCACCACCACCAGCCACCACCAGCCATCACCACTACCACCACCAGCCACCACCACCACCTGCAGCCACCACCACCACCACCAGCCGCCGCCACCATTACCACAACTTTGAAGGTTAATGTGTTTTTCTTAAACCAAGCACTATCAAAGATAATGATAATCTCCATTTCATTCATTTACATTTCCTTTCCTATTCTTCATTTTGAACCATGCACGCCTTGAAGATTATTTATAAGCTTACTTAAGTAGAATTTATTTTATTAAGAGATTTTAAAAGATTAATTTATTCACAAGCTTAATATATGTTTTGTCAGTTATACAAAACTTATATTTTAAGTTGTTTGTCAAAATAAAATTTTACTAATAATGTGTCAAACACGCCGAAAGGTTTTGGCTCAGTTAGTACTCACTTTTGAAAAACTCATAAACTTACTGATGAGATTTTGTGGATAAAAAGTTAAGGGTTCGAATCTCGGCTCGCTCACTCAAGTTGGTGCCTCATTGGACCAGAAAAATTGCCGAAATTATTCCTTATATGGTGAACAATGACTCATGTCAAAAGACACCCTAAATAAAAATATTCACGCCAATTTACACTTTTTCGTAAAATAATGTGTCAAACACGTCCTAACATTGGACCTTTTTACTTATAATGGGTAAAAGGAAAAATTAAGACCCAATAAAACACATTAGCGCACTATGCTCTTAAAGGGGATATGATTAAAAACGGATTTCCAACCAATATTGCTTTAACAAAACGTCACAATTAAATTTTGTCAAAAGAAAAAATATATATTTAATTTAATGGATTTGTTTTAACTAGATCTAAAGTACTTTTCGTTTATTGAAATTGATCTAACACTTGGAAAGATGAAGTCAAATAGTACAACTTAAATTGTAAATTTTGTCAAAAGAAAATATCAAACATTTTTTTTTTAACTATCTCACAATATTTATACTACAAATATATTTCACATGTGATTTGAACTAACAATTATTTGATTTACGAGCTTCTCACACAACATGAGATATCATTAAAACACAAACTCTTTAATTGTATTGTTGGTTTTAATTCTTAGAAATCATGGTGCAATTCGTTATATGCACGATATAGGACCACTTTGGTGCTTATAACATTCTTATAACCGTTTTAGCTGCATCACATCACATGTGTGTGTTATAGATACACCGCCAAAAGTATAACGAGCATTATGCGTTTTTTTTTTTTTTTTTTAATTAAATAAAAAATGTGAGGCTCATGTACTTATAACTTGGGTTATAACTCGAGAAGATGTTTTTCAGGTTTTGTGTTATAGAGTAATAGTTAAAGTAGCAGTGTGGATAACTTGCCAATAACCCGCATTGCACTTAGCACTCTTAAAAAAACATCAATAACTTGGATATATTTCGAAATTAATACAATACCTATTTCTTTCCAACTAAGAGTGGCGTGTTATAAATTTTAAAGGTGTCGTCACGTCAGTATGTACCTAATAACACTATTATAACATAAATACCATTTCAAATAAAATTCCTATAACATAAATACCACTTTGGTGCTTATAACATTCTTATAACCGTTTTAGCTGCATCACATGAGTGTTTTATAGATACACCGCCAAGAGTATAACAAGCATTATGCGTTTTTTTTTTTTTTTTTTTTTTTTTTTTTTTTTTTTTTTGTATTTTAGTGTAAATTAAATAAAAAATGTGAGTCTCATGTACTTATAACTTGGGTTATAACTAGAGAAGATGTTTTTCAGGTTTTGTGTTATAGAGTAATAGTTAAAGTAGCAGTGTGGATAACTTGCGAATAACCCGCATTGCACCTAGCACTCTTAAAAAACAGCGGATATATTTTGAAAGTAATACAATACTATTTCTTTCCAACTAAAAGTGGCGTGTTATAAATTTTAGAAGTGTCGTCACGTCAGTATGTACCTAATAACACTATTATAACATAAATACCATTTCAAATAAAATTCCTATAACACACTATAAAAAATACTCCACTAACTCACAATAATAATAATAATAATAATAATAATAATAATAATAATAATAAGTGATGGAGATGACTATGGAACATATAACATGGCTATGGCTAGGTGGTGGGGGGGCGGGGGTCAGTTTGACGTTGTCGTGGTTGCGAAAAAAAACCCTATGACATGCCATAAAGTAACTGCACCAAACACTCTAACAATCAATCAAACTAACTTTGCATTTTATTAGAAGGGCCTCAATTGTTTAATTTGTTTTACCTTTACTTTGCATAGTTGTTGCTTTGTCACTATTGGTAAATTTTATGGGTATGTTTGGCATAATGGGCTGAAGCTGAGGCTGGGAATAGAGCTTATATTATAAGCCTTTTCTAGATTTTGGCTTATGAAAGCTCATGGCTTATTTTATAAGCCATAAGCTTCTATAAACATGTGTAATAAACGAGACTTATTTTATAAGTCGTTTTAATTTACAATCTCAAGCCCCGAAAAGCCATGTGGGTTATTTTAATATCAAGTGTTTTAGGCGTACTTTGTTTTGAATCCTTTTGTCCATTTAAATTTTACAATATTAAGGAAAAAGGTCAACTTTAAACCTTGTTTCTAGTCATTTGGCTTCATTAATCTTTTTATAAACAAAAAGACATAAAATATCAATATATGAAATGCGTGGTAGTGATCTTTGAAGAAAAGATATTATAAAATGAAAAAGAGAAAAGATTATTGAATGGAAAAGCCAAAAAGGTGTGTGGTCGTGTAAGAGTCTCATATGGTAGAATACAATTAAGTATTTAAATACACGTTTGACACTATTTGGATAACTCGTGTTGAATTTTATAACACACCCATGGGATTGGTAGGACCAGTCTTTTTAAAATCATGTTGACCCGGCTGGTTGAACCGTGAACCAGTCGGATGAGAAAAGCCGATTTTGAGAAATAAAATCCTGGCTGAACCGTGAACTAATAGCTCGACCAGGTCAATCAGAAAACCAGTTTTTAAAACATTATATAGGGCACGAGCAAAGTGCATGTGACCTCATATGTATGTACTTATGCTCGTATGTGCGTACTTATATAATACAGGGGCTGAGCAAAGTTGTCGGAATTGCCTGTGAATCACATGGATTTTCTACGTAATATGAAATTATGTAAAAAATAACAGTTTTTCTAAAATGATTCATATGTGTTTATCATGTGTTATGAGTTAGCTTCATTAATTATTTTCTTGCAAGAAGATGTTAATTATGGATATGAATCATGACACCACAAGACTAGCTTGAATCATGAGACCATAAGACACTCTCAAGTCCTTTCGAAAGTGGACGACTTAGTTCCCTTGTAGTGATTAGTGAGTGGGTCCGAGTCATTATCGCTAACTTCTTTCGACTAAAAAAAGTCAAGACTAAAGATGATTGAAACCACATTTACTCCATATGAAATAAGTTTATATCATGCATATAATCAGTGAGGGATTATATTTGGTTTTCCTTCATTTGAATAAAAAGAACATCATTCGATGCTACAAACAACTGAGCAAATACACACGTTTCATGTTTGAACCCCACGATAAACATACTATAAAACCAAATAATTAACCCGTACCCTTGCAACTTCAAAACACTTCACATCAACATTGTCACGGGATTATGAAGTGCCAAACTATAATCCCACCGTATACGATTCGCCTTTTTTGGTCTAGTATTCTTAAACGCATAATTAACGAGTACCTTAATGTACAAAAACTGACATTGATAAATGATAACACAAAAGCAAAAACACCTTAATTTGTATTGCTCATGGCGTCTGCTTTGTTCCCATTGGATTCTTCCATTGGTGATTTGTTTCGTCTGCACCAGCAAAGATATTGGGGGATGGGCCCGTCATCTCCCATGACCCACGGATGCAAAGACACCGCTTCAAGAGTCATCCGTTGCATAGGATCTGATCAAATTGAGAACAGCAAATATGATGAAAGTTAGCAAAAGGAACATTATATTGGTAACACATTAGCATATGAGTTGCAATTTGACCATGATTACTGGATTACTCTTGGGTCCAGAACAAGTTTGACTGAACGTCAAACTAGTAACTTTTAATAGAGTGCACGTAATATCATGAAATGGTCTTGTTGTACGAGGATACTTTGTTCTTTCCTAGAGAAAGGCATGAAGTTTGACTAAAAGTCAAATTCATTTACGATCCATGATCAAATAGAGCATATGAAAATATGAAATCTCATTAATGTGAGATTAGCACGATAATAACTTGGGAGATGTTTCTTTTTTTAGTTTAAATGCACTAACTATAAAGATGTTTGCTTCTTTTGTTACAGAAGGTTATGCAGCTCGACTACAGGTCAAACAAGTCGTTAAAAATAACTCATTGACCAAATAGTCAGATATCTTTATTTAACATTCAATGAACACACAAAAAAAAAAAAAAAAAAAAAAAAAAAAAAAAAAAAAAAAAAAAAAAAAAAAAAAAAAATTTAATCTTGTAGATCCAAATCAAGGCCTTCGATTATTTGTAATGAAATATCGAGCAAATAACATTCTAACATGAAAGTTCTCAAGAAAAAGGAACCTACAAACTTTTATGAGACACAAAATCAAACCTTTGCAGAGAAGCCCCTCAATAAGGTTCTTGAGCAAGGGGTTCATATCCTCTGGGAGTAACAAGGTATTATTAACAATCTGGGAAATAAACACCAAAAATTAGCGAATAAAAACACTAAAAATGATGGGAGTTTTCGTTAATACTGAAACCAAAGACAAGTGTTAAAATGAACATCAACGTGAAAACTTTCACACCTTATCATATGTATCTTGCAGTGTGTCTCCTAGAAAGGGATACTGTCCAAATATCATACAGTATAAGGTAACTCCAACAGCCCAGATATCCGCAGTTTTGCCATGATAATTTTGACCTATTTAATCAGAAAAGAAAAAGGACCGATTAGTTGAGGATGTATATGATACTTTTAACCATTGAAGTCGCCGAAGAACCTCCGTACCTAAACAACACTCGGGAGCAGTAAAGACAGGAGTCCCAGGGGAGCGACGAAGCTCGTCATTCTCGTCCTACAAATACAAGCAAGGTTAATTTATCATAACAAATTATTCATCAGCCCCCATCACATTAAATAAACATTTTTTTTACTTGGTACACAGATTAATAAAGACGTTTGATACTAAGTTAGACAACTAAAAGCCCACTTATTAGGATAAACTAAGGAAACTGGTGGAGCAAAATCAAGTACTAATTGTTGGTAAATAATGGACCAAAAAGCATATTTAGGTTGAGCATACCAAAAAGAGAAATGTAGCCTTTTTAGGGACAACCCGTAAAAGAAAGTATGCATTTTCAGGGACAGCCCGTAAAGGAAAGTATGCATTTTCAGGGACAACCCGTAAAGGAAAGTATGCATTTTCAAGGACGGAGGGAATTAAGATTGAACATACCAAAATAAGAAATGTAGCATTTTTTGGGACAGACCGTAAAAGAAAACATGCATTTTCAGGAAGAAGAGAATTAGTAATCAGTTATTCACATTACGGTATTGAGAAAATACAGATGGACCCACCAGGCATATTTCAGCAGCAGTTATCAAAAGTCAAAACTCAAAAGTTGGTATTTTATAAAAGATTATATGTGCTAGCATTAATGAAAAACAAAAATACAAGCATGTGAATAAGCTTATGGATGACATAAGTAAGAACTAGGATTGATTTAGGAGTTCAGCTGCCTCATATAGTCATATAACAAATATGTAAGAATATTATATCTCAACTGAGCCGTGAAAAGAGTCAATCGTTACCTCAAAAACCTGGCTGACACTGAAATCACCAATTTTCACTGTGCCAGTAGCACTAACCAGGAGATTATCAGGCTTGATGTCTCCATGAACAATATTCTGCGTTCCAAGAAAATACGAGATATAAGAACAGAAATCCAATGAATTTAACTTTATACTTGGTCTAATACTCTATCATCATTAAGCAAGTCGTATAAAAATAGCCCTTTCTTTGTCCCAAAGTAATGCAACATTTTAGTAAGCATATAGGAACGAGAACGAGGATTAGTACATGAGAATGGAGATACATTAATCCAGAAACTATATCACG
Source organism: Chrysanthemum seticuspe (assembly GCA_019973895.1). NCBI lineage: Eukaryota > Viridiplantae > Streptophyta > Magnoliopsida > Asterales > Asteraceae > Chrysanthemum > Chrysanthemum seticuspe. The sequence goes on along the minus strand of BPTQ01000001.1, from coordinate 280,684,693 downwards.
CAAATAACTCCTTGCAACAGTCTCTCCTAGGCCACCTGGGGGTCCAGCGCCCTCAAAGACCCACTGGCCCTTAACATATTCAAGAACTGAAAAGATAATAAATTACGTATCAATATACAAAATAACATGACGTTAAAAAGCATGATACAAGGTAACGGTGGAAATTTCAACCCATTTACTTATAAAAGGGACAATTTGGGTTATGTTTTATCTCTAATGGGCAAAGTAAAGAAGAAAATGTCGGACGTCACCCAATGTGTTTTTTTATATATATTTTTTAATCGTAATATCCTTCTAGATCCTTGTCATTCAAAAAATCAGTATTTTAATCAAATGATACAATTTAATTTTGGTAATCATATTTGAGTATTTGACAGCTAATACACTGATTATTAATAGAAGATTTCCTATCCATACAAAAAAAAACCCATTTTCAACCGACCTGTTTTGAGTTTTTGACCTTTTACGCATTGCGACTGACCCACCATTTGGCCACCTCACACACACATACACACACAAATAAGATGTTGTAGTACATACCCATGTAAAAGCGATCTGTGTTGGGATCGTCAATCACCTCAACAAGATTCACTATATTGGGATGATCTAACATTTTCATGATTAACACCTACAAGTCATTAATGAAAAATGTAAAAAAAAAATGGTTCTGCACATAAAGTAACAAACACAACGAACAACAATGAAAACTGTTTGATATCAATCAAGCAATCTATCAATGAAAGCGAAAGAGTATTTGATGTCGCTATAGAAATAGAAGTACAGTTTGTGCAAGTTAGGAACAGCTAGTAGTAGTATTTGAGGATGAATGATTGTATAGCTACGCATATTACCTCACGAAGAACATCAGTCATGGCAGTCTCAGATGGGGCAACTCGTAGCTTTATTAAGTGAGACTTGTGAAACGCCTGCATTAACAAATTGCAAACAGACCATCTTATAAGTTATAATAACCAGCTATTTTAAAAACTTTGTATTTTCCGACAATTTAAATTGACTGTTAGGTAAAAATTACAAATCCAACTTTAATAATTGATCAAACTCAATATATCTCTGGCCACCTAAGAGAACATGCAAGCCAATTAAAGTTGACTGTTATTAATAAATCGACGTCCAAAAGTGAACCATGTGAAAATTTAAAGGTACTAAAAGATAAAATAAACCCGGATACATTATTCCAGATGAATTGGAGCTGCATCAAAGTAGGAAAAGAACAAAAAAAAACGAAGAAGAGCAGTACCTTTATTGCATAATGCTTCCCGTCAACCAAGCTTCGATAAAGAACCTGTACAATATAAGTCAAAAGAGTGCTGATTAATACACTTTCTTCATCGGCAAGGTGCATATACATAAATATGAAGCAATTTACTAATTACCACTTTCCCATAGCTACCAGAGCCAATTTTACACTCACGGACATACTCATTCACCATCTTGTTCCCATCATCGTCCTAAAAATGAGCAAAATAAACAATTAAAGTTGTGTGTATCAATGATCAAGCACTCTTACTAGTACTAAGTTAGATAAGTATGAACTGTGGACTAATATACTAAACATAAAAATCAGAGGAAAAGATAAGTATCAACATTAAATATCGTGAAAACTCTTTATGTGTTTATGTTAAGCGGAGATCGAAACAATGTATCAAGGTGTGTTTATACAGAAAACAATCCCAGACGGCCAATCCTTAATGATAAACAGCTAGTATTTAGAGATAAAGTTTGTTCATATATTTACCTCCGAGCGTATAACTTTGTGTGTTTCTTTAACAGGGAACTCCCTACAAATCATTCCGTTTTCAGTCCTGTACACAAGAATCTCCTGAGAGCTCTTTCTAGGGTCTCTGAACTCCTCGTGATCTTCTCTTTCAGTTTCCGTCATGATGTCACAATCCGAGTTATTATCTTCTTCTTCTTCATCATCATCCTCTTCTACTTCTTCGTTCACCAACAACCCCTGTAGAACATGATTCCCTCCCTCTGTCCTTGGCCTCAAATCTTTTTTGTGCTTCTTTGCAAATGAGAATCCGAAACAACCACAACATCCTATCTCCATCACACTGGCACCCGAGTATTCCTGTATCATCATGGCGCGATTGATCTTTCTCAATACGATATTAACTCAAATAATCTATAAGAAAATTTTACTAGCTTCATTAAAACAAAGATGTGCAAAAGGAAAACATTTGTCAAGCTAATTAGCTGTCTCTTATATAATCACAACAAAAATAAATATATAGGCAAAATGAGTTGACTTTTGACACCAAGCGTGCTTGTTTCAAATTCATATTCTATGACTTTTTAAAGGGTGGTTGGGTTTGCTTGTTATAACTTAAATGCTTTTTGAACTAACAAATAAGCAGCTTCAAATAAGCATCTCACAAAGTGTTTATTCCAAACTACTTTTTTCACTCTTATGATAATCTTTTTTTTCTAACAAAGTCTAGCATAATAAGCGTTAATCTGTGGTGTTAAACGAATAAGCAGAAAAAAAACAGCTTTTATAGTAATCACAAACACCATGTTAACTTTCTCGACACTTTTGCCAACTTTAATAAACTTTAAATTGATCCATATCTATTTTGCGTATGAACAAAGCATAACTCTTGGTGGGTGTTTGTTTAAGCTTATCTTTGGACTTATGAGCTAATTTTACTCTGCTTATACTCGTATATCATAAAGATGGAAAATAAACTAGAAAAATGGGCTTAAGAAATATAAACCGAACCACATAAGCGCACAAGTCAAATAATAAGTACTTACAACGAATTCCAGAAATATTAATACTAAAGCAAATTCGAGTTGAGTAAACTATGCTGACCTATAAATATAGAGGAAGGAGCCAATAAAGCCGAAATCAATCTGCTATTTTACTAAACTCCAAAGGATGCCATTCAGAAAAATGAAAGCGGCAGTTAACGGAATATACACAACCATTTCGAATTGAAGCCAGCAACATCGCTTAACGACAACAATTCGTCTTCCAGTTTTCCTTCAAATCACCAAAAACAAAAATTATTAGAATCACATAAGCTATCAGCAATTCAACCTAACCTCGTAATGCAATAAACACGCACACAACCAGTAAAGGTCAACATAAAGCAATTAGATAGTATTTAGACTAGCTTTTCTATTGGCTTAAATCCAAAACGTCAACTTTTTTGAGCTCATGAGACTTAGCCGCTTGATTTCGACTTAATTTTCTTAATTGAAAAAAACTACTTTATCTTAATCCAGAAGCATATGACTCAACAGAAAAAGTCAAAAGGGTGTTATTTCCATAGTTATTCCCTTGGGTCACTTACTCGGCATACAAAACAGACAAAAATTGTTTATCTAGAAACAGACATCATATATCTACACCGACACTAAACTTGGAGGGTGTTTGTTTAAGCTTATTTATGGACTTATGGGATTTTTTTTTTGGGGACTTAAGTTTCAATATACGCCCAAAAAAATAAGCTTCGGGGTGTTTGTCATAAGCTTTATGAGCTTATTTGATTTCGACTTATATTTTCATAAGCCTCATTTTCCGGCTTATTTTGAGACGTGTGGGATTTATATAAGTTTTTAGTCTCAAAATAAGCCAGAAAATTGGGGATTATGAAATATAAGCCGAAATCAAATAAGCTCATAAGCCCACATATATAATAAGCTTAAACAAACACCCCCAAATGTAAGCCAAAACAAATAAGCACATAAATAAGCTAATCCAAACAGCCCCTAATCAACATCTAAAAAGCATACTACTACTTATCAAGTCATGAACCACTTATAAGATCAAAAACACATAAATGAACTAATCATATAACAATCAACATTAACTAATCAGGAGACAAATAAATAAATAAATAAATACCTTGAAATTAATTAAAATTAGGGTTATAAACTTAAAAGCAAAATTTGGGATTTTTTTTATATAAAAAAATTGATTTGAAAGGAAGAAAAGGTTATATTGCAATTATATTTATGTAGTTGTGTGAAATTGTGATGATGAATTTATTTAGTGAATTATAAAAAATAAATAAAAGGATATTCGGTTTTGTTATGTATGATTGAATTGTTTGTTTGCCATGTGATGAGGTATTGAGATGTCAAAGATTCCTTCTGGGTTGGGTAGGGTTGAGTATTTCATTTTTACGTTGTTTTCATGTATTTTTTTTACAAAAATTGACACTACAAGTTGTCAAAGTTGACCAATGAAAGGGTGTCATAAATCCCGACCCGATCCAGACTCGGACCTGAACCCAATTAACGATAATCGTGTCGAGTTATTCGGGTTCAAAATATAATTTAGACCCGATTAACCTGAATACGAATTAAGGTCGAGTATCGGGTTCAAAATACTTTACCTATTTCAGGTCGAACCGACTAACCCGAGTTTTTTTCATGTGTTTTTTACAGAGAGGGCTCGGAGGGGTGTGCAATAGGTGCCGTCACACAGGACCTCCAATTAAAAAGGGCCACATTTTTATTAATTTTGCATATAAATACATATAGCCCTAAGATCATTTGAGGACAAAAACTTCTTTACATATGATTAATCTTCACCCTCCATTTTTATTATATCTAATGGATGAGATTAATCTCAACAATTAAAAAAACTCATCCTTTTTTTTCAAATATAAATATCTTTCAAACCGTTCTTGGTCAAACGAAAAAAAATATTCTGTTACAACGAGCATTTAATTATCTTTCTATAGATAGGCACTTTGATATACTTTCGACAATTTTATTTTTCGTTTTTTTCACGTTTTTTTTAAGTTTTTTTCGTTTTTTACGTTACTGAAATTTGCATGAAAAAATCATATAACACTAATTTGAATACCACAAGTGATATTAGTGTTAAATCATATATGATATGTATATAATATGTGATTTATCATATATGATTTAACACTAGTATCACATATTATATTACATATCATATGTGATTTAACACTAATATCACATGTGATCTTCAAATTAGTGTTAAATCATATATGATATTTCATGCAAATTCCAGTTTTGAAGAAAAACGAAAAAAAAAAGACGAAAAAACGTGAAAAAAATGATTTTTTTTTTCTTTTTTCGAAAGTATATCAAAGTGCCCGTTTATAGAAAGATAATTAAATGCTCGCCGCGATGGTGTAATTATTTTTGCTTAACGATTAACGGTTTAAGAGATATTTAAATTATAAAACATGAGGAGAATTATTTTACATACCAAACATTTCTCACATACCAAGGGACTCATCTCCACCATCCATCTAAAAAGAAATCAATTGCTGAAATTAAAAGCATTTTATTATTTCATCTATTTTTTATAATTTAAATATCTCTTAAACCGTTAATCGTTAAGTGAAAATATTTACACCATCGCGACGAGCATTTAATTATCTTTCTATAGACGGGCACTTTGATATACTTTCGAAAAAAGAAAAAAAATTTCGTTTTTTTCACATTTTTTCATTATTTTTTCGTTTTTTTACGTTACTGAAATTTGCATGAAAAAAATCATATATGATAAAACACTAAATTGAATATCACATATAATATTAGTGTTAAATCATATATGATATGTAATATCATATGTGATATTACACTAATATCACATGTGATATTACATATCATATATGATATTACACTAATATCACATATGATATTCAAATTAGTGTTTTATAATAAATGATTTTCTAATGCAAATTTCAGTAACGTAAAAAAACGAAAAAACTTAAAAAAAAACGTGAAAAATACTAAAAAAAAATTTTGTCGAAATTATATTAAAATGTCTATCTATAGAAAGATACTTAAATGCTCGTCGCAATGATATATTTTTTTTTCGCTTAACGATTAACGGTTTGAAACATATTTATATTTGAAAAACAATGATGAAAGTGGGTTTTTTAAATTGTTGAGATTAATCTCATCCATTAGATCAAATAAAAATGGATGGTGGAGATTGATCCCTTGGTATGTAAATAATCTTTTGTCCTCAAATGATCTTAAATCATAAAACATATGTGAAATAATAAAATGCTTTTAATCTCAGCCAATGATTTTCTTTTTAGATGGATGGTGGAAATGCGTCAATTGGTATGTAAGAAATGTTTGGTATGTAAAATAACTCTCCTCATAAAGCATAGCTGTTATTTATAAAATTTATAAAGTTATTAAAAACATGAAAACTGATAAATTTATTTAAGTACATATAATTTATTCAGAATTTAACAACTAATATTTTATTAATTATCTTTCTTATTCTTTTTATTCTTTTAAATCGACATATGTGCTTTTATAGATTTTTTTTCTTGTTGCTGGATAACTTTTTATTTTATAGTGAGATGACTTCATTTTTACCACGTGGCAAAATTGAGTTCTCCTACTGAGCAAATCAAAACATCTTGAAAATTTTGATTTAACATTTGTATACTCTTTTATTAGACTAAAATACACCGTTGGTCCCTAAACTTGTTTGTGCGCATCGCGATGGGACAAAGTTGGGAGTTATCATCGCTAGAGGTCCAAAACTTGGTTTTTTAATGCCAAAGAAGTCCCTTAACCACTAATGCCAAAGTCAATGTCTGATTTTTGTTTTGTTGTCGAAGGTATTTTATTCCATACACATTTATACTTTGATAACACATTTATATTTTAGTCATTCATCTTTGAATGTAAACTACTGTAACCATTCTTCCCAATTACGCTACTAACCCGAGCAAGTGAATGTATGTTTGTAGCATAATCATTAAAAACGATATCATTAGCCAAGAAGGTTACAATTGCCCTCATCACATTCTCCCTACCGAATTCCTCTTGAGCACATGAATCCATTTATGCCATTCTAGAAACCAAATTGATCACATTTGTTCAAACAACAATGTTAGTTGAATCATTAAGAACATGAACAATAACAGGAACAACCATTGATCAAACAAAGGCGGACACTTTTTCTTGATCAGTTGCTAAATTGTATAAAGTGGTAATAGCCGCAATTTGGGACTCTGGTGAAGCTCCTTCTTTTAGAAGTTTAAGCAACGGCAGAATCCCATCTTCTTCAATGATCATCTTCTTGTTCCGGTCGTTGTCACCAGCCAACAACCCGAGCGAATTAGCAGCTTCAACTCGGTCTTTCAGCTGAGTCGAATGTTGCACCATGGCAATATTCGACCATACCCATGCGAGTACAAGATCATTACTCGCAATGGGAGGGAGTGACAAGTTTACACCAGTATTATCGTCAGTAACAAAAATGGAAATGAGCCATTTGACATCACCAATAGACGATTCCAAAAGATTGACACCTTATGGATGTCAGCAGCAATAGTAATCGGAAAAACTTGCCTTAAATGTTGTTTCGCTTCTTACACTTGCGAACAAGTGTCTGTGCTCGTTCAAGGTTCAAAGAGACATTATTAATTATGGAACGAAAAGGGTGATCATAGAACGTTGTAGCAAAGCTAGCAACAACTCGGGCATTGGAACGTAGGAGATTGGCAAGTTGAGTAGCAAGTCTAGTAACATCTGTGAAGTCGAATTTAGACGATTCGACTTCTTTAGCTGATTTAACAAGCCTGATAGCTAGCAAGATTTGCAGGGCAAGGTGTTATCAAAGATGAAAGACTAAAATATAAATGTGTTATCAAAGTATAAATGTGTATGGACTAAAATACCCTTGACTACAAAACAAAAACCAGACATTGACTTTGGCATTAGTGGTCAATGGACTTCTTTGGCATTAAAAACCCAAGTTTTGGACCTCCAGCGATGATAACTCCCAACTTTGTCCCATCGCGATGCGCATGAACAAGTTTAGGGACCAACTGTATATTTTAGTCCTTTTATTATATAAAAGATGGTTTGTAAACCGTGACAGAAGTAGAAGTTCCCGTGATGTCACAATTTGACATGCGTATAAGCTCATTAGAAAAATAATAAGCTTATGAGTTTATGCTTACCACTTTACAAGTTTATAAACTCAAGTAGATACACCAAAATGGTTGTGTTTGCCGTAAGGATCATATCACTTATAGAGGCTTGGGCTTAAAAATAAGCTAGCTTATAAAAGAAATTTTGTTTGCTACACAAGCTTATGTAAGCTTTTATAAACCATAAGCCAAGACAATTGAAACAAGTTTATGAAAGCTTATAACTAGTCAAATTATGTAAATACTTTTCAAAATATTGTAAATTGGCACGTAAAAGCTGAAAATATTACTAGTTTGATGTATTGTTATACGATTTTACATAAGTAAGTTTCAACTTCAAATAATTCTATGAACAATTTTATAAAAATATAAACTTCAGTTTTTCGCGAAAGCCAACGGCCAAACATATACTTTGCCGGAAAGGGACTCGACAATCGTCAAGTGGGGATATCGAGTGAAGCAAGGTCTTACACGACTCACTAGTCAATCCCACCAACTCAAAATCACCATTTAAAAAAAAAAATACTACTATATATTTTCCACCACCCCAGAAAAACCAAAACAAAAACAAATGGCGGTGGGTGTTCTTGCTTTACAAGGCTCATTCAACGAACACATCGCCGGTACATTTTATATAATTTTTCTGTATCTGTTATTTATTTATAAACATAGTAGTAATTGTTTTAAGTTTATTATGTATGTGTGTGTTTTGTAGCTTTAAGGAGGATTGGAGTGAAGGGGGTGGAGATAAGGAAAGCGGAACAGTTGGAGAATGTGACGTCACTTATTATTCCTGGCGGCGAGAGTACTACCATGGCTAAGCTTGCTGAGTTGCATAATCTGGTGAGGGTTTTTTTTTATGCGCTCTACGTGTTTGATAAAAGTCCTATATGAACCTATTAGAGTATGTTTGGCGCAATGGGCTGGGGCTTGGGCTTATATTATAAGGGCAACCTGAAGTTTATATTAATGTAAAATCACATAAAAATACATCAAATTAAATTCACATGTGTTTTCAGCTTTTACGAGATAATTCATTATATTTTTAAGGGTATTTAAGTAATTTAACTATGCATAAGCCCCTGTAAGCCTTTTTCTATGGGCTTGGGCTTATGGAGGCTTGTGACTTATTTTATAAGCCATAAGCCTCCATAAGTCTGTGTGACAATCGAGACTTATTTTATAAGCCAGACTTATTTTAAAAGCCCAAGCCCCTATAAAAGCCTTCATAAGCCCTTCGCCAAACATAGCCTCTAGTACCTTTTTTTTCTTCCTAAAAAGAGCTTTGGGCATGTTTGGCGGCCAAGCTTATTTTTCTAAAACAAGGAACTCAAGCTTATTTTTCGGTAAAATAAGCTTTCTGTGTGTATTAGGAATGAGCTTATATTAACTTATAAAAGTGTTGAGCTTTTAAAGTAAGATAAGTTTTGTTTGTCATACAACTTTTATAAGATACAGCAACGGATGAAAATGCCAAGTTTTGTTCGAGAGGCCAAATTATATTGTATTTGTTTTAGGGGGCCTTTTTTTTTTTTTTTTTGGTAACCGTGATTTCCGACCTTTTGGCCGACTAATCCACGGGGTTTGAACCTACCGCCACACATAATCAAACCAGGTAAAGCCCTCCCTTTTCAGGAGGTTGTCGTGGCCACTTAGAGTTGTTTGCACCTAGCAGGAATTGAACTTGAGACCTCATACATTTTAGAGTGATAATCACAAGCCCTTTTACCACTAGGCCACCCTTCTTTTAACTTGCTTTTTTGTATTGCATAGTTTCCGTATCTTTAACTTCAACTGGTACTCTCATTGTAGTTTCCTGCTCTACGTGAGTTTGTAAAAATGGGAAAACCTGTTTGGGGCACGTGTGCTGGTCTCATCTTCTTGGCAAACAAAGCAACTGGTAAGGTTTTAATTCGTTACATTTTTCAGTCAAACTGTAATTATAGAGATATATCATATGAGTGTACAATATATGCAGTAACAGCCTTTATTATGTTGTAATTTTGTTTGGTTGTGAAACTGTATATATCGATATTTTAGTCATAAATGCAAGTGGCAAGAAATGGTACACCCATGATCCATTTTCACTTCTGAATTTGGAACTTTACCACCATCTTATTTCAGGACAGAAAGAAGGAGGGCAGGAGCTTGTCGGAGGGCTTGATTGTACCGTTCATCGTAATTTCTTTGGTAGCCAGGCAAGTCCCAGCTTTTAGCATCTTTAAGTTAGTAATTAAATAACAAGCCAAGCTGAAAATGCACTTCATCGTAATTAAAAATCCTAATTTAGTTGGGATGTGTTTGATATATTTTTATCGCTAAGCTATTGGCTGATAGATTTCTTATTTCCTTTTATATTCGTCATACAGATTCAGAGCTTTGAAGCCGAGCTTCCTGTACCAGATCTTGCTGCTACGGAAGGGGGCCCTCCAAGTTTTCGTGCTGTTTTTATTCGCGCTCCTGCAATTCTTGAAGTGGGACCAGATGTTGAAGTGTTGGCTTCCATTTCTGTCCAATCAAGTAAAAAAGTTGATCAATCTTCTCAAGAGGTTAGCCCATTTTCTTCCTTTTAGTCATATTATTGTTGTTGTCGTCATTGTCGAGTCTTCTTATGCTACATGGCATTGATATTTCTAATTGTTTGTTCTTGCAAGCTACAATCTATATTCTTTCTCATAAGTCTTTTCAACATATTTTGTTGAAAAAAGGCTCGTCAATTTTTAAATTTGTCATTCTTCGCTAAATTGAGGCTACCAAATTCTGTCAGCATTATTCACAAGAACTATCGTAAAGAACCTACACCTTTCTTTATGTCTGGAATTGAGCAAGAAAAGATGAAACTTCGTTAAATAATTAGATTTTTTTTTTTGCTAACTTTTTACGTTACATGTAATTCCAGTTTATTCTTTAAAGTTTAAACATCATTTTGATAAACCCTTTGTCATTTGTTTATCATTGTTTAGGAGAGTGCTGAATCTGAAGGCAAAGTGATTGTAGCTGTGAAGCAGGGCAATTTACTAGCAACTGCATTTCATCCTGAGCTGACAATTGACTCTCGATGGTATTTCGTATTTCCAGTTCTATTTTTGTTTTTTTATTTAATGTACATTTGGAAAAATGGATGGATTGGCCAATGGGTAATTTATTAGTACGGTTCAGGTTTACCCGGATACTTCTTTTCCATATTTTAATTTTTTTTACACAGATAGTTATTGTTAGAAGTAAATATGATAATAAAAACTAAGTTTTACAATAGCAATATCATGTTTTGAATTAAAAGAATTATAAGTTCGTAACTCGTAAGTAATAAAAAAACACACTTTAGGCTAATTTTAACCCATTTGACCCAAAACTTTATCCAAATTGACTCGTTCGTAAGTTAATGGGTCGAGTCTAACATATAATTGGAAAAAAGCTGATGTATGATATATCTATTTCTTTTACAGGCATAGTTACTTTATGAAAATGTCGTCTATCAACAATGAAATAGTGTCAATAGCGAGCAGCAGCAGCAACAACTTATTTGAAAATCAAGAAAGCTACTTGTACAACAAACAACCCAAAACCGACCTTCCTATATACCAGTAGGAGCAGATTTCATGACTGATTCTTTTGAGTCATTTGGAATGATCCCCGACAGGGTGTCTTTGCAATTTACAGTTGTGTATATATATAACAATGGGAATTGGTTCATGTTTACTTTTTTAACGGACCCTTTGGAATCATTGCCATTTATGAAGATCTTTGGTTTCACTGATCTATATTTTGAATAAATACGCACTTAAACTTGTCCATGTTGGGGCTCCAACACGCGACCTCTTTGGTTTGCTAATCGCTGTTAAGGTGTTCAAGCTTATTGCTTGGTTTGAATTCAGATTGTGTAAGTTGTACCGGTTATATGACGTAACAAAGAAGTTACTGCATGATCGAGTATATTCAACTTTGCTAAATTTGCGTGATATTTACGATATGTAAACATGACATGAAAGCTTAGTTGGGGTAAAACGCATTATGTACTTGATTTACCAACGTGTAAAAGAATGTGTGAAAATGTATGAGAAAAAATGTGTCAACATGAAGAAACTTGTTAGTTTTACATCATATTCTTTTTAGGTTTTGCACCATCAAAACAAATATACCTGTTTCTGCAGAGTGGGTTATAAAAGTCACGACCTTTGATGAACTTCCTACGCACCATCCTGCTAGCCTCATAAAAGTCTTTACGGTCACAGGGAACATCTTCCTCAGTGTCAGGGAGGGAACATCTTCCTCAGTGTCAGACTCCGGGGGAGGTGATGAGGGCATTAATACTCTCTTACCAAATTCTTCACGATCAAGACTAAACATGGAAAGGGTTCTTGCACCGTCAGCACGATCACATATACCCACAACCTCATAGACTCCATGTTCCTTTTCTTCAGTGGCCTCTAGTTTCATGTATAGTAGCACTCCACACATTTGGTCTCATAGATGGCAGCGACTATGTTCTCATCAACATGCAGCTTGTATGACTTGTTGAAGGTGTCAACGGCAAACTTGGCAAGAGAGCTAACGATACCATCACCTGGATCAACATCTTCACCAAATTTCTCATCTGCACTCCAACTATCATTCCATATTTCCATCGGCATGCTTCAACTCTTTTTTTTTTTTTTTTTAGCATCTAGAAGTTTCCACCAGATTTCCAGCTGCTCATAATTCAAGGCAACGGATTTGATTGGAGAATGAGAATCCCTTATAGGCTGCTTAAGTCGTTGCACCGATTTTTTTAAACTCGCGAGTGTTTTGTCCCCGGTAGTTTTCCTAACTTGCCTAAAAGCAGAAACCCTGTTTCCAATCCGATGGCGTGATGCTGATGGTGGTGGGGATGGTGTCCCGCGTGACCTTAAGTGAACCATGATGCTCCAGAAGACACCCTAATGAAAAGTGGCGACTGCGGCTAAACTAAATTTTGAATTTTGGTCGAGGAAAAATAGTTAGTTTCTCTTTAAATTGTCACTAAAACCATATGAAGAGGCTCAAATCTTTTTTTTTTTGGTAAATGGTATTTCACCCGGTAAAATAGGCTCAAATCTTTTTTAACCATCACACTACTTGCATAAATTAAGGAATGATCAAATTAAATAGGTTTGACTAAATTTTGAAATTTGAAATGATATAGTTAGAATATGATTTGGATTTGGTTTAAATTTTGAAATGATGTATTAATGAGAGAGAGAGAGAGAGAGAGTATTTTTTTAAATCTCACTTAAATGGCGTAAAGCCACATTTTTTGTGGGGTTGAGTTTTGAGGGTGTCAACCTCACATATTTGCTTTAGACATCAACCAAACATGCCCAAATGAGGATGGAATAGGTTTGAAGAAGACTTTGTTAATCAGGTTTGAGGACTGAGATGGTTGTCGTGCCTTAATTAACCTGCCCTTTGCGATCCCTAGTTTTAAGAAAACCATCTTGTGTTGTATTATATCTTCAATATAGTATTCAACTGATGACAACACCAACGTAGCACGAACAACATCAGCGAAAACACCGAAGACAGCAACAAACACGTACAACTATACCTGCAAAAGAAATGAGCAGAAAAGGACGTACTGCACGGGAAATCCCTGTCATTTAAAGTTTATACGACAACCCGTATGAGTTTGCTGCAAGCCAAAAAGTCGTACAACTCAGGATTTATGCAGACACGGTGTTGTGCTACAACAACAATTGTTAACAACACAATGCAAATGTGGTAGGGAGAAAAAGGGTAGTTAATCACAAAGAAAATATTAGCTGATGTTATTGTTTTTTGGTGTGTTTGAAGAGGTTCTCCAATGCTCTATTTATAGGGAAGAAAGACGTAAATGTGATCATAAGTCATAACTAACCAATATTCATGCCATGATCATAGTCCATAGAAATTAGAGATCATAGGAGAGGAATTCAAACTTCACAAACCGTTATACACCTATGTTTAGTTTACTTGGTCAAAACCACATAATGCTTCACCAAGTCAAAACTAACTTTGCTATATTTCTTACTCATGTGATTAAATTCCAATAGATAGGAGGTCACTGCTCTAGCAAGTTGTACCAAGAGGCTTGATAAGGTTTTAAAAGGTACCATTTTGAGGGGTCATTTAAGCCCTTATTTGATCACTTTTGTATCCGTTATTGCTTAATATCGTTCCTTTTCACTTTTTAGGTCTCTTGAAGGCAAAATGCTAGAATGGCACTTATTTGGACGAAAAGGCGCGGATATATGAAGAAAATGGCCAAAGTCAGAATCGAGACACTCAAAGCTGCTGAAAACAGAAGGCGACGGCGTCAGGTGTTAATTGCGACGCCGTCGGAGGATTTTTGTGACGATACAGTAGCCAAATACCCTATTTTCAAGTGACGACGTCGGGCTTTAAAAGAGTAGGCCGTTGCTACTCAGACGGCCTAGATGCAATCCAGACGACGTCAGAAGCTGAAGAGGACAGCGTCACAGACATAAGGTGACGCCGTCGCAAGATTAACGTGGCCAAGACGAAACCCTAATGACGGCGACACGACGGCGTCACAAAACATAAGGTGACGCCGTCGCATATGTAATATTATATATAGAATCCGAATTTTTCAGTTTTAAGAGAGTCTTTTTGTGGAGTAAAAACCTAAAACCGAACCAAGGGTGTCTTGTACAGTATTTTAGGGTTTCAAACCCTATCTTACATCAAGATAAGTATTTACTTCATCAATTCAATTATGTCTTTGATTATTTGTGTGTATGCTTGCATGTTCTCCATGTCCGGCTAATTTATTTGTGTGTTTGCTTAGGGAATATGAAACTTAATTATTGAATATTGATTGGTTGTTTCTTATCTTAGTTGATTAATGATCTAGTAATGCGATAGGTCATTCGTTGTGTACTTAATGCTTGATTCATCTTTGTGAACCTTAGAATATAATTACCTGAGTAGTTGTAAGCTAAATCATCCAAAGAGTGCCTTAGAGTAAGAGTTTATTATCCCTAGTGGGTTTTGTAGACGAGACCCTTTGGTAAGTTCAAAGAGTTAGGGAGAAACGCATACTCTACAACTTTAGACACACAACGCAACTAAGAATAAGACATGACAACTCAACCATCAATAGGAGATAATTAAGGAGTAGTAAAACCTAAGTAAACACATCTTTAAACTATCATACGAGCACACATTAATTAGACATAGACTACCACCACTTTAGTTTAGATAATTAGATAATAGTAGAGTAATCGGTAGAAATACCAACCCCCCAAATCCAATACCCGAGATTCGTACCTTTCAATTTCCTAAAAACCATAAAAAAGATAAAAAATAATCTTCCTCAACCTCAACCTTAGCGTAGTAACTTCTCACTAGCATTCCTATTCCCCTAGAGAACGATATCAATACCCGTGGCTTACACTAATACTGCACTACAACGATTAGGTTCACTGCCTAGGGTGTTATAAAACTTGCTCGAAGAAAAGGAAGTTTCCTTGACCCCGAACGCGCTGTGTAAGCGTATCAAGTTTTTGGCACCGCTGCCGGGGAATAGAATAGCTAGTTAGTAGTCCACCTCGTTTAGGTTCTTTGCTTGATTCCTATCAAGTAAACTTTTTTCTCATTTTTAGCTTTCTCTTAGTCTATCCCCCTTCTTCGTGACCTTTGTTCGTACACCCATCACTTTTCATCATGGAAGGTGATAACCAACAACCACGTCCCCATACCAACCCCCTTAAGCAACTTAGAACCCGCAGTTCCACCAAAACTCTTCTTGAACCATTTGCAGAACCCGAAAGAGAGCTCAATAGGCGAAGAAAAGCTCTCCACGATTCAGAACTTCAAGGCACTTCCATCAATTTTAATGAAGTCACATCTGATGAAGAGTCCCCTCATTCCCCACAATCCCCTGAAACCATCATCACTGACAATCTGAGTCAAAATGGCGAGGAAGTTCCTGCCACTCCAGTCAATGGCCCCATAAATCCTCCTAAAGCAAAAACCCTCGGGGAATACTCTTCCCCTTCTGCATCTGGATTCACCAGTGCCATTGTATATCCTTCGGAATAGGTCAATGAGGTATTTCATGCTTCTGACATTTGGCTAATCCAAAAGGCATGTCAATTCCATGGATCCCACAGCGAAAACCCAATCCACCACATCAAACAGTTTTTAAAAATTGTTGATACTATCTATACCGACGGAGCATCTAAGGAGACATCCAGACTCCGGTTTTTCCCATTTTCTCTTCAAGGGCAAGCCAAGGAGTGGCTCGATAAGCTCCCTCCAAGGTCCATTTTCACATGGGAACAACTCGCAACCAAGTTCACCAAAAAGTTCTTTCCCCCTGGAAGAACTGCAGCAGTTAGGAGCAAAATTCTGCACTTTCATCAACCAGATGGAGAATCTATCACCAACTCCTGGAGTCGTTACAAAGATCTTATTCAACAAGCCCCACACCACGGTATCAACCTTTGGTTGCTTGTTCAAATCTTTTACGACAATGTCTCCCGAAAGGATCAAAAAGGGATTGATTTCTCGACTGGCCGAAGAATTGCGAACCTCACTGCAGAAGAAGGATGGAACCGAATAGAGGAATACATTCAATACCAAGACAACCATTGGAATGAGCCAGTAAACGCGTTAAGCATCTCTACTTTCTCGACTGAAGAGTTATCCCTCGATGATCGGATTGAGAAAGCACAAAAGAAGCTAGCTTACCTCACAAAAACACCAGAACCAAAAAGGCTAACTAACCCATTCCTCATATGCGAAATTTGTGGAGGACCACACGAGAGCGATGAGTGCGATGACACACACCAAGAGAGCGTCTTACTTTCTAGTCATGATATTTATGATGACCCTTCACTCCTCGCGTTCTATCAAAACGATGAGTGTGATCCCTGGGGCAATCTGAAATGGAAAACTGAAGGAAAGGAAGGATCTGAATACACCATCCGTGATTCTTTTGAACAGGAACTCGGGCAGTTTACCATGGAAGGGACCGCACTCTTAAAAGGTCTTGAGGGGTTTATCCGAGAGCAGCAAGCTGAATTAGAAAGTCAGTTCACCAACCTCCAAGAAAGAATGAGTGGATCTGGCCCAGCCCCTCACGATCCAACTTGCGCAATCACTACTCGATCAGGAACTACTACCAAGGATCCCCCACATCCTAACCGGAACCCCATCACAAGGGAACCCGTGTTAGGAGATGAGACAATTCCTGAACCCCTTCCAACTCCTCACGATCCTCCTCCACAAACACCAGCACCGGCCCAACAACCAACTCTCTCACGAATTCCATATCCTTCTCGTCTAAAGAATAAAAAGGCTGAAGAAGACAATGAAAGAATATTGTCTTATTTGAAACAAACATCCGTCAACATACCACTCCTCGATGTATTCCATCACATCCCTAAACATAGTAGATACTTCAAGAGGTTGATATCTAATCGGAAGAAGCTTGAAGGATTGATATCATTAGGAGAAGAATGTTCAGCTATCATCCAGAAAAGCATGCCCAAGAAGAAGGAAGATCCGGGCAGTTTTACCATTCCTTGCTCTATAGGGGCGCTTTCTATGAAAAACGCCTTGGCAGATCTTGGGGCAAGCATTAACCTGATGCCTCACTCCCTGTTTCTTAAACTCGGATATTCAGGACTGAAACCAACTAGGATGAGTATCCAATTAGCTGATCGATCAATCAAGTATCCCATTGGAGTTTGTGAGAATGTTCTTGTAAGGGTGGGAGAATTCAAGTTTCCAGTTGATTTCGTAATTTTAGAGATGGAGGAAGATAACTCCGTCCCAATAATCCTTGGAAGACCCTTCTTGGCTACAGCTCCTGCCATCATTGATATTCATGATGGTAAACTCACTTTACGAGTGGGATCCGAGAGCTTGACCTTCGACATTAAGGATTCTATGAGACATTCCTCTTCCTGCGGTCGCCCAGTATATTTAGTTGAGGAAGTTGATGAATTTGTTGATGACATAGATGGCTGCATTGACGAGTATCTATTAAACGAATTCATGAATAATGATGACAACGCAATATACGACGACCAAGAAATTGAGATGGTTGGAGCTGTTTCTTTTTATCCACGTCAGGATGAAATTGAACCTATTGAGCTTCAGAGGCCGGAGAACAAGCTAAAACCATCAATCAAAGAGCCTCCTACCTTAGAACTGAAAGATCTCCCGAGTCACCTGGAATACGCCTTCCTTCAAGGAGAGGACCAACTCCCTGTCATCATAAGCTCTTCGCTAACCACTAGTCAGAAAGAGAAGCTCTTAGAAGTTTTAAAAGAATACAAAGGAGTGATCGCGTGGAGTGTTGCCGACATTAAGGGAATTGATTCTACATTCTGTACTCACAAAATCCTCATGGAGGAAGATTACAAACCAACCGTTCAACCGCAAAGACGGGTTAACCCTAACATCAAGGAGGTAGTGAAAAAGGAGGTCATCAAGCTTTTAGACGCAGGTCTCATCTACCCCATATCAGATAGCCCATGGGTCAGCCCAGTCCAGGTGGTTCCAAAAAAAGGAGGGATGACGGTTGTGAAAAATGAAAAGGGTGAGTTGGTACCGCAAAGAACGGTTACTGGATGGCGTGTCTGTATTGACTACAGAAAGTTGAATGATGCCACCCGGAAAGATCATTTTCCTCTGCCATTCATTGACCAAATGCTTGAAAGGTTAGCCGGTCATGAATACTACTGTTTCCTTGATAGATTTTCAGGATACTTCCAAATTCCCATTGCCCCTGAAGATCAGGAAAAACTACATTTACATGTCCTTACGGAACGTTCGCCTACAAGCGAATGCCCTTTGGGTTATGTAACGCACCTGCTACCTTTCAACGATGTATGATGGCCATATTCCACGAGTTAATTGAGGACAGCATGGAAGTCTTCATGGATGATTTCTCGGTGTTTGGAAATTCCTTCGACCTTTGTCTTTCCAACCTTAGGAAGATGTTGAAACGGTGCGAGGAAACTAATTTGGTCTTAAATTGGGAAAAATGTCATTTCATGGTAAAAGAAGGAATTGTCTTAGGGCATAAAGTCTCGGGAAATGGAATTGAGGTCGATAGAGAAAAAATCGAAGCAATTTCCAAACTCCCCTATCCTACCACCGTTAAAGCCATTCGCAGCTTTCTTGGTCATGCAGGTTTTTATCGAAGGTTTATTAAAGACTTCTCGAAAATTGCCCGGCCAATGACACAGCTCCTTGTTAAGGATGCCCCTTTTGATTTTTCTGGAGAATGCAAGGAAGCATTTAACCGACTAAAGAAGGATCTCACTCAGGAGCCTATAATGGTCACCCCTGATTGGTCTCAGCCATTCGAAATCATGTGTGACGCTAGTGATTATGCTGTCGGCGCTGTGCTCGGCCAAAGGAAGGAAAAGCATTTTCAACCAATCTACTATGCTAGCAAAACCATGAATGTAGCGCAAGAGAATTACACGACCACTGAGAAAGAACTTTTAGCCTTTGTTTTTGCCTTCGACAAGTTCAGGCAATATCTCGTTCTCTCTAAAACTGTCGTCTTCACCGATCACTCCGCCTTACGCTACTTATTTTCAAAACAAGATGCTAAACCCCGCCTGATTAGGTGGATCCTATTACTTCAAGAATTCGACATTGAAATTCGAGATAAAAAGGGGGCTGAAAATCTCGCTGCTGATCATCTATCACGCTTGGAGAACCCTGATCTTGAGACATTAGATCACACCGAGATTCGCGACTCTTTTCCCGAGGAACGGCTAATGGCGATTAAGGAAATTGAGCCATGGTATGCGGATTATGCTAACTACCTGTCCAGTAGGGTTTTGCCAAATTACATGACCAAGCAAGATAAAAAGAAGTTCTTCACTACGCTAAAACATTACTTCTGGGATGAACCCTTCCTATTCCGCATATGTCCCGATCAAATCATTCGACGTTGCGTGGCCGGTAGAGAGATTGATCGAGTTCTGAAAGAATGTCATGCGGGACCATCTGGAGGACATCACGATGTGAATATCACGGCACGAAAGGTTTTCGACGCCAGATTCTATTGGCCTACTGTTTTTCGAGACGTTAAGAGATTAGTTCAAACGTGTGATGCATGCCAACGATCAGGAAATATCTCGCGACGGGATGAGTCACCTCAGAACTATATCCAAGTCTGCGAGATATTTGACGTTTGGGGAATTGACTTCATGGGACCTTTTCCATCTTCCGAAAGAAATGAATACATTCTCGTAGCTATCGATTATGTATCCAAATGGGTAGAGGCTCAAGCCCTTAGAACTAATGATGCGCGGGTAGTTATCCACTTTCTTAAAAAGCTCTTCGCACGATTCGGGATTCCCAAAGCATTAATCAGTGATAGAGGGACTCACTTTTGCAATGCTCAAATGGAAAAGGTGATGAAGAAGTATGGCGTCCCACATAGATTTTCTACTGCATATCATCCTCAGACAAATGGACAAGTAGAAAACACAAATAGGGCATTAAAGCGGATACTTGAAAAAACGGTCCACCAAAATAGGAAAGATTGAGCATTCAAACTGGACGAGGCACTTTGGGCATTTAGAACTGCTTACAAAACACCTATCGGAACAACCCCTTTTCTCCTGGTATACGGAAAGGCGTGCCACCTCCCTATCGAACTTGAGCAGAAATCATATTGGGCGCTTAAGGCCTGTAATATGGATTATTCTGAAGCAGGGTCAAATCGGTTCTTACAGCTTCAAGAATTGGATGAACTAAGGCTTGAAGCGTATGAATCATCAATCACCTACAAAGAAAGGGCAAAAAGATGGCATGATCAACGAATAAAGAATCCTAAAGAGGTTTTGGAAGGAGATAAGGTGCTCTTGTATAATTCAAGACTAAGATTATTCTCGGGAAAACTAAAATCCAGATGGTATGGACCCTTTTCAGTAAGAAAGCATATGAGCAATGGGGCGGTGGTGCTACTTGACCATGATGGAAGAGAATTCACCGTTAATGGACAACGGGTGAAGCATTATCAACTGGATAATATCGATGAGGATATTGTTTTAGAAGAAGAGGGCGGTAATGAGAAAACGTAGGGGCACGACTACGAGTCTAGCTACAAGACTCTTAAATAAAGAAAAGCGCTTCGTGGGAGGCAACCCATGCTTAATTGTTTGCTTGTTAGTGTCATATATCTTTTATTAATTGTTTATCCTCATGTTTAAATTTGTAAAAATGCTTTATTTTGTTTTTAACCTTGTCTTAATTGCATATAAAGGTATTTTACATAAGGGATAAGTGTAGGGAGGATTACACACGTTTTCAAAAGAAACGTAAACATGAGAATAACAATTAAATAAAAGATATATATGTTTGTTTGTTAGAGTCAAATGCTTGTATCGAGTCATAATGGATGTTTTTGCAGAAATTTTTCCAGATTCTAAAGATGTAAATTTTCCAGAATTTTTTCAGAAAATCGCAGAACAGTTTTTGTCAGGATAACCTGACGGCGTCAGGAAGGAGTAAAAACATCAGATCACTTTTTCTCGTTTTCTGAGCTACTTATAAATTTTTGGAATTTTCCAGGTCTTAATTTTCTTAGAAATTCTGTAAACATCCATTCCACAAGCATTATATCCTAGTTTAAATCGAGTCTTATATATATTATTACCGCCGATTTTACGCGAAGGTTTCGTTTGTTTTCTTCAAGTGTGCAGGTTTAGTTTGTCAAGAAGAAATTACACAAGATTGGAGGAGCTTTTCACGCATAAATTCTTCTTGGAAAGGATTTAACCACCACTTTACACGGATCCTACCGAGCTAATCAGGGGAGTATTAGTTTCTTTCGTTTTTGATTACCTTCTTTTATCATAACTTTGATACTTTCGGGGAACATTGGGGACAATGTTCAGTTTAAGTGTAGGGAGGGAGAATAAAACGGGAACTTTGAAACTATGCTTATCCTTGATTATTTGCTTTGTCCAATTGCACTTTTGTAAAAAACCATGAGAAAATGTCGGTTAGGGTAATTTTGGCACCAAATTTAAAATTTTTCATAATATATAGGAGTGGGCCATTAGTCTTAACAGAAGCGTCTCACAGATAGGAAGTTATATGACTAGCACAAAACCCTTTATCACCCAAATTCCACCCAAAATGTGAGGATCGCCCTTAGATTAGTAGGAATTAAAGCATTCATCTTTAATGCTTAGAGTGTGAACCGGTAGTATATTAGATTCTAGAACTTGTTTTGTGATGCATTCCGAGATCGCAAGTGAGACTACGCTTGTGTAGTTAGGAATAACTAAATGATAAGAGGCATTAGGATAACCCTTGTTTGATACCCGTAATATAATTACTTCTTCCACATCGGTTGAGTAATTCCCCCACACCCTTTGCGTTGTACTCATCTTTAGTACACGATACCCCTAGTTAACCCCTCAGAGCCTATCTTTTTCGCGGTTCTCGTGATGTTTCGGTTTTTTCCGGAATATCAATGAAGAGCATTGTTTACACCCCACCCCCAAATATACACCCAAATCGCCTTAGCCTACCCTTTATGCACTCACTTTTAGTGCAAATGTTTGTTATCACCCTAAACCCTTAGTTCAATTATCTGGTTGCTTGCATAAGTTTCTAAGTCATATCCTTTGTATACAGTTTTGGGACGATTGGGATTCATGGGAAAAGTTAAAGTTTATGAAATGACGGGAAGGGAACGTTAAATTCAAATTCCCTTTGTTTGCATAATAATGTACCCCAAGTGTTTTGATCTTTTCAATTCGGGTCAAATTAGTGTTAGAGTAATAAAAACTCAAGTGTAGGGATGTGTCTATAAATCCCTATCATTTTGATGTTACCGTAGGGGATGGTAGAGTAAAAGTGTATGAAAAAAAAAAAAAAAAAAATCGAAAAAAAAATTAGAAAAAGAGAAAAAGAAAAAAACATAGAGCGTTAAAAAAAAAAAAAAAAAAAAAAAAAAAAAAAACGGGCTACCATCCTACATCTATCCTTTAAATTTATGTTTGTTTATTTCCGTTACCTAGAGTTTTAGAGTGTCGAGTCTTGGCTTAGCAACGCCATTCTTCGTATGCATTTAACATAGAGATTTTTTGACTTACCACCACTAAATAGCCTATCCCACCAAACCCTTGTTTCCCTACCGTAAGCCTAACATTACAACCCTTTAAAAGACCTCTTTGATAGTCTTTCCTAGGTGCTTACGCCAAAGCGATGGAGGTTTGATCTATTCTCAAGCCTATGGTAATCTATGTACTAGGACCGGTTAATGAGTGTTTATCTTCCATTTCCTATTTGTTATATTTCATATATACACCCGAGAGAGATGTGAGTATCCAAACACCCCATGTGAGGTGCTAGTATGTAATTTCCGTGCTTGTTATGACTTTTGCGGGGCTTATATGTGTTGTAGACCGTTTTAAATCAATGCTTCAACACCCCTAACTTATAAATTAATTGGCTAAAAGCACATTTGCTTGAGGACAAGCAAATAACAAGTGTAGGGATATTTGATAAGGTTTTAAAAGGTACCATTTTGAGGGGTCATTTAAGCCCTTATTTGATCACTTTTGTATCCGTTATTGCTTAATATCGTTCCTTTTCACTTTTTAGGTCTCTTGAAGGCAAAATGCTGGAATGGCACTTATTTGGACGAAAAGGCGCGGATATATGAAGAAAATGGCCAAAGTCAGAATCGAGACACTCAAAGCTGCTGAAAACAAAAGGCGACGGTGTCAGGTGTTAATTGCGACGCCGTCGTAGGATTTTTGTGACGATACAGTAGCCAAATACCCTATTTTCAAGTGACGACGTTGGGCTTTAAAAGAGTAGGCCGTTGCTACTCAGACGGCCTAGATGCAATCCAGACGACGTCAGAAGCTGAAGAGGACGGCGTCACAGACATAAGGTGACGCTGTCGCAAGATTAACGTGGCCAAGACGAAACCCTAATGACGGCGACACGACGGCGTCACAAAACATAAGGTGACGCCGTCGCATATGTAATATTATATATAGAATCCGAATTTTTCAGTTTTAAGAGAGTCTTTTTGTGGAGTAAAAACCTAAAACCGAACCAAGGGTGTCTTGTACAGTATTTTAGGGTTTCAAACCCTATCTTACATCAAGATAAGTATTTACTTCATCAATTCAATTATGTCTTTGATTATTTGTGTGTATGCTTGCATGTTCTCCATGTCCGGCTAATTTATTTGTGTGTTTGCTTAGGGAATATGAAACTTAATTATTGAATATTGATTGGTTGTTTCTTATCTTAGTTGATTAATGATCTAGTAATGCGATAGGTCATTCGTTGTGTACTTAATGCTTGATTCATCTATGTGAACCTTAGAATATAATTACCTGAGTAGTTGTAAGCTAAACCATCCAAAGAGTGCCTTAGAGTAAGAGTTTATTATCCCTAGTGGGTTTTGTAGACGAGACCCTTTGGTAAGTTCAAAGAGTTAGAGAGAAACGCATACCCTACAACTTTAGACACACAACGCAACTAAGAATAAGACGTGACAACTCAACCATCAATAGGAGATAATTAAGGAGTAGTAAAACCTAAGTAAACACATCTTTAAACTATCATACGAGCACACATTAATTAGACATAGACTACCACCACTTTAGTTTAGATAATTAGATAATAGTAGAGTAATCGGTAGAAATACCAACCCCCCAAATCCAATACCCGAGATTCGTACCTTTCAATTTCCTAAAAACCATAAAAAAGATAAAAAATAATCTTCCTCAACCTCAACCTTAGCGTAGTAACTTCTCACTAGCATTCCTATTCCCCTAGAGAACGATATCAATACCCGTGGCTTACCTTAATACTACACTACAACGATTAGGTTCACTGCCTAGGGTGTTATAAAACTTGCTCGAAGAAAAGGAAGTTTCCTTGACCCCGAACGCGCTGTGTAAGCGTATCAAGTTTTTGGCACCGCTGCCGGGGAATAGAATAGCTAGTTAGTAGTCCACCTCGTTTAGGTTCTTTGCTTGATTCCTATCAAGTAAACTTTTTTCTCATTTTTAGCTTTCTCTTAGTCTATCCCTCTTCTTCGTGACCTTTGTTCGTACACCCATCACTTTTCATCATGGAAGGTGATAACCAACAACCACGTCCCCATACCAACCCCCTTAAGCAACTTAGAACCCGCAGTTCCACCAAAAATCTTCTTGAACCATTTGCAGAACCCGAAAGAGAGCTCAATAGGCGAAGAAAAGCTCTCCACGATTCAGAACTTCAAGGCACTTCCATCAATTTTAATGAAGTCACATCTGATGAACTGTCCCCTCATTCCCCACAATCCCCTGAAACCATCATCACTGACAATCTGAGTCAAAATGGCGAGGAAGTTCCTGCCACTCCAGTCAATGGCCCCATAAATCCTCCTAAAGCAAAAACCCTCGGGGAATACTCTTCCCCTTCTGCATCTGGATTCACCAGTGCCATTGTATATCCTTCAGAACAGGTCAATGAGGTATTTCATGCTTCTGACATTTGGCTAATCCAAAAGGCATGTCAATTCCATGGATCCCACAGCGAAAACCCAATCCACCACATCAAACAGTTTTTAAAAATTGTTGATGCTATCTATACCGACGGAGCATCTAAGGAGACATCCAGACTCCGGTTTTTCCCATTTTCTCTTCAAGGGCAAGCCAAGGAGTGGCTCGATAAGCTCCCTCCAAGGTCCATTTTCACATGGGAACAACTCGCAACCAAGTTCACCAAAAAGTTCTTTCCCCCTGGAAGAACTGCAGCAGTTAGGAGCAAAATTCTGCACTTTCATCAACCAGATGGAGAATCTATCACCAACTCCTGGAGTCGTTACAAAGATCTTATTCAACAAGCCCCACACCACGGTATCAACCTTTGGTTGCTTGTTCAAATCTTTTACGACAATGTCTCCCGAAAGGATCAAAAAGGGATTGATTTCTCGACTGGCCGAAGAATTGCGAACCTCACTGCAGAAGAAGGATGGAACCGAATAGAGGAATACATTCAATACCAAGACTACCATTGGAATGAGCCAGTAAACGCGTTAAGCATCTCTACTTTCTCGACTGAAGAGTTATCCCTCGATGATCGGATTGAGAAAGCACAAAAGAAGCTAGCTTACCTCACAAAAACACCAGAACCAAAAAGGCTAACTAACCCATTCCTCATATGCGACATTTGTGGAGGACCACACGAGAGCGATGAGTGCGATGACACACACCAAGAGAGCGTCTTCCTTTCTAGTCATGATATTTATGATGACCCTTCACTCCTCGCGTTCTATCAAAACGATGAATGTGATCCTTGGGGCAATCTGAAATGGAAAACTGAAGGAAAGGAAGGATCTGAATACACCATCCGTGATTCTTTTGAACAGGAACTCGGGCAGTTTACCATGGAAGGGACCGCACTCTTAAAAGGTCTTGAGGGGTTTATCCGAGAGCAGCAAGCTGAATTAGAAAGTCAGTTCACCAACCTCCAAGAAAGAATGAGTGGATCTGGCCCAGCCCCTCACGATCCAACTTGCGCAATCACTACTCGATCAGGAACTACTACCAAGGATCCCCCACATCCTAACCGGAACCCCATCACAAGGGAACCCGTGTTAGGAGATGAGACAATTCCTGAACCCCTTCCAACTCCTCACGATCCTCCTCCACAAACACCAGCACCGGCCCAACAACCAACTCTCTCACGAATTCCATATCCTTCTCGTCTAAAGAATAAAAAGGCTGAAGAAGACAATGAAAGAATATTGTCTTATTTGAAACAAACATCCGTCAACATACCACTCCTCGATGTATTCCATCACATCCCTAAACATAGTAGATACTTCAAGAGGTTGATATCTAATCGGAAGAAGCTTGAAGGATTGATATCATTAGGAGAAGAATGTTCAGCTATCATCCAGAAAAGCATGCCCAAGAAGAAGGAAGATCCGGGCAGTTTTACCATTCCTTGCTCTATAGGGGCGCTTTCTATGAAAAACGCCTTGGCAGATCTTGGGGCAAGCATTAACCTGATGCCTCACTCCCTGTTTCTTAAACTCGGATATTCAGGACTGAAACCAACTAGGATGAGTATCCAATTAGCTGATCGATCAATCAAGTATCCCATTGGAGTTTGTGAGAATGTTCTTGTAAGGGTGGGAGAATTCAAGTTTCCAGTTGATTTCGTAATTTTAGAGATGGAGGAAGATAACTCCGTCCCAATAATCCTTGGAAGACCCTTCTTGGCTACAGCTCCTGCCATCATTGATATTCATGATGGTAAACTCACTTTACGAGTGGGATCCGAGAGCTTGACCTTCGACATTAAGGATTCTATGAGACATTCCTCTTCCTGCGGTCGCCCAGTATATTTAGTTGAGGAAGTTGATGAATTTGTTGATGACATAGATGGCTGCATTGACGAGTATCTATTAAACGAATTCATGAATAATGATGACAACGCAATATACGACGACCAAGAAATTGAGATGGTTGGAGCTGTTTCTTTTTATCCACGTCAGGATGAAATTGAACCTATTGAGCTTCAGAGGCCGGAGAACAAGCTAAAACCATCAATCAAAGAGCCTCCTACCTTAGAACTGAAAGATCTCCCGAGTCACCTGGAATACGCCTTCCTTCAAGGAGAGGACCAACTCCCTGTCATCATAAGCTCTTCGCTAACCACTAGTCAGAAAGAGAAGCTCTTAGAAGTTTTAAAAGAATACAAAGGAGTGATCGCGTGGAGTGTTGCCGACATTAAGGGAATTGATTCTACATTCTGTACTCACAAAATCCTCATGGAGGAAGATTACAAACCAACCGTTCAACCGCAAAGACGGGTTAACCCTAACATCAAGGAGGTAGTGAAAAAGGAGGTCATCAAGCTTTTAGACGCAGGTCTCATCTACCCCATATCAGATAGCCCATGGGTCAGCCCAGTCCAGGTGGTTCCAAAAAAAGGAGGGATGACGGTTGTGAAAAATGAAAAGGGTGAGTTGGTACCGCAAAGAACGGTTACTGGATGGCGTGTCTGTATTGACTACAGAAAGTTGAATGATGCCACCCGGAAAGATCATTTTCCTCTGCCATTCATTGACCAAATGCTTGAAAGGTTAGCCGGTCATGAATACTACTGTTTCCTTGATGGATTTTCAGGATACTTCCAAATTCCCATTGCCCCTGAAGATCAGGAAAAAACTACATTTACATGTCCTTACGGAACGTTCGCCTACAAGCGAATGCCCTTCGGGTTATGTAACGCACCTGCTACCTTTCAACGATGTATGATGGCCATATTCCACGAGTTAATTGAGGACAGCATGGAAGTCTTCATGGATGATTTCTCGGTGTTTGGAAATTCCTTCGACCTTTGTCTTTCCAACCTTAGGAAGATGTTGAAACGGTGCGAGGAAACTAATTTGGTCTTAAATTAGGAAAAATGTCATTTCATGGTAAAAGAAGGAATTGTCTTAGGGCATAAAGTCTCGGGAAATGGAATTGAGGTCGATAGAGCAAAAATCGAAGCAATTTCCAAACTCCCCTATCCTACCACCGTTAAAGCCATTCGCAGCTTTCTTGGTCATGCAGGTTTTTATCGAAGGTTTATTAAAGACTTCTCGAAAATTGCCCGGCCAATGACACAGCTCCTTGTTAAGGATGCCCCTTTTGATTTTTCTGGAGAATGCAAGGAAGCATTTAACCGACTAAAGAAGGATCTCACTCAGGCGCCTATAATGGTCACCCCTGATTGGTCTCAGCCATTCGAAATCATGTGTGACGCTAGTGATTATGCTGTCGGCGCTGTGCTCGGCCAAAGGAAGGAAAAGCATTTTCAACCAATCTACTATGCTAGCAAAACCATGAATGTAGCGCAAGAGAATTACACGACCACTGAGAAAGAACTTTTAGCCGTTGTTTTTGCCTTCGACAAGTTCAGGCAATATCTCGTTCTCTCTAAAACTGTCGTCTTCACCGATCACTCCGCCTTACGCTACTTATTTTCAAAACAAGATGCTAAACCCCGCCTGATTAGGTGGATCCTATTACTTCAAGAATTCAACATTGAAATTCGAGATAAAAAGGGGGCTGAAAATCTCGCTGCTGATCATCTATCACGCTTGGAGAACCCTGATCTTGAGACATTAGATCATACCGAGATTTGCGACTCTTTTCCCGAGGAACGGCTAATGGCGATTAAGGAAATTGAGCCATGGTATGCGGATTATGCTAACTACCTGTCCAGTAGGGTTTTACCAAATTACATGACCAAGCAAGATAAAAAGAAGTTCTTCACTACGCTAAAACATTACTTCTGGGATGAACCCTTCCTATTCCGCATATGTCCCGATCAAATCATTCGACGTTGCGTGGCCGGTAGAGAGATTGATCGAGTTCTGAAAGAATGTCATGCGGGACCATCTGGAGGACATCACGATGTGAATATCACGGCATGAAAGGTTTTCGACGCCAGATTCTATTGGCCTACTGTTTTTCGAGACGTTAAGAGATTAGTTCAAACGTGTGATGCATGCCAACGATCAAGAAATATCTCGCGACGGGATGAGTCACCTCAGAACTATATCCAAGTCTGCGAGATATTTGACGTTTGGGGAATTGACTTCATGGGACCTTTTCCATCTTCCGGAGGAAATGAATACATTCTCGTAGCTATCGATTATGTATCCAAATGGGTAGAGGCTCAAGCCCTTAGAACTAATGATGCGCGGGTAGTTATCCACTTTCTTAAAAATCTCTTCGCACGATTCGGGATTCCCAAAGCATTAATCAGTGATAGAGGGACTCACTTTTGCAATGCTCAAATGGAAAAGGTGATGAAGAAGTATGGCGTCCCACATAGATTTTCTACTGCATATCATCCTCAGACAAATGGACAAGTAGAAAACACAAATAGGGCATTAAAGCGGATACTTGAAAAAACGGTCCACCAAAATAGGAAAGATTGGGCATTCAAACTGGACGAGGCACTTTGGGCATTTAGAACTGCTTACAAAACACCTATCGGAACAACCCCTTTTCTCCTGGTATACGGAAAGGCGTGCCACCTCCCTATCGAACTTGAGCAGAAAGCATATTGGGCGCTTAAGGCCTGTAATATGGATTATTCTGAAGCAGGGTCAAATCGGTTCTTACAGCTTCAAGAATTGGATGAACTAAGGCTTGAAGCGTATGAATCATCAATCACCTACAAAGAAAGGGCAAAAAGATGGCATGATCAACGAATAAAGAATCCGAAAGAGTTTTTGGAAGGAGATAAGGTGCTCTTGTATAATTCAAGACTAAGATTATTCTCGGGAAAACTCAAATCCAGATGGTATGGACCCTTTTCAGTAAGAAAGCAGATGAGCAATGGGGCGGTGGTGCTACTTGACCATGATGGAAGAGAATTCACCGTTAATGGACAATGGGTGAAGCATTATCAACTGGATAATATTGAAATGGTGAACGATGAGGATATTGTTTTAGAAGAAGAGGGCGGTAATGAGAAAACGTAGGGGCACGACTACGAGTCTAGCTACAAGACTCTTAAATAAAGAAAAGCGCTTCGTGGGAGGCAACCCATGCTTAATTGTTTGCTTGTTAGTGTCATATATCTTTTATTAATTGTTTATCCTCATGTTTAAATTTGTAAAAATGCTTTATTTTGTTTTTAACCTTGTCTTAATTGCATATAAAGGTATTTTACATAAGGGATAAGTGTAGGGAGGATTACACACGTTTTCAAAAAGAAACGTAAACATGAGAATAACAATTAAATAAAAGATATATATGTTTGTTTGTTAGAGTCAAATGCTTGTATCGAGTCATAATGGATGTTTTTTCAGAAATTTTTCCAGATTCTAAAGATGTAAATTTTCCAGAATTTTTTCAGAAAATCGCAGAACAGTTTTTGTCAGGATAACTTGACGGCGTCAGGAAGGAGTAAAAACATCAGATCACTTTTTCTCGTTTTCTGAGCTACTTATAAATTTTTGGAATTTTCCAGGTCTTAATTTTCTTAGAAATTCTGTAAACATCCATTCCACAAGCATTATATCCTAGTTTAAATCGAGTCTTATATATATTATTACCGCCGATTTTACGCGAAGGTTTCGTTTGTTTTCTTCAAGTGTGCAGGTTTAGTTTGTCAAGAAGAAATTACACAAGATTGGAGGAGCTTTTCACGCATAAATTCTTCTTGGAAAGGATTTAACCACCACTTTACACGGATCCTACCGAGCTAATCAGGGGAGTATTAGTTTCTTTCGTTTTTGATTACCTTCTTTTATCATAACTTTGATACTTTCGGGGAACATTGGGGACAATGTTCAGTTTAAGTGTAGGGAGGGAGAATAAAACGAGAACTTTGAAACTATGCTTATCCTTGATTATTTGCTTTGTCCAATTGCACTTTTGTAAAAAACCATGAGAAAATGTCGGTTAGGGTAATTTTGGCACCAAATTTAAAATTTTTCATAATATATAGGAGTGGGCCATTAGTCTTAACAGAAGCGTCTCACAGATAGGAAGTTATATGACTAGCACAAAACCCTTTATCACCCAAATTCCACCCAAAATGTGAGGATCGCCCTTAGATTAGTAGGAATTAAAGCATTCATCTTTAATGCTTAGAGTGTGAACCGGTAGTATATTAGATTTGTTAGGATCCAATATTTATGTGTTTGATGATTCGGGTGGTCTTGGGAGATCAAAATACATGTTTGCCATAGTTAGAGAGTTAGTAGAGAGAGAGGGTGTTTTCTTGGTAGAGAGTTACTTCACAAAAGTTGAAAGATTAGATTGAAAGCACCACCCCTTCCATGGATGGAAGGGGTATTTATAGTTACATGAAATACGACCTCCTATCGGCCTGTGGATCAGGGATACAGTGGGTAAAGACCCGTCCTTCCTCCACGGTGTTGCACTAAACTATTTTACGCTACTGACTAACTAATTAACTACATAATAATGTAAATAACGACAAGTCTACGAGCTAACTTAAGCTAGATAACATTTGGGGTGACCGACTCTTCACTAAGAAATTTTCCAATTCCTAACAATCTCCCCCTAAGGGAGGTCACCCCATGTTTTACATTTCGAATCCTAGCATTCTATTCTTGACATTGTTCTTGAGCTCGTAGACTTGAATTCTTCATTTCCGCAATCTTTGTGCTTTTGTAGTGCAACTTCAAAGTCCGCATTGATCTGTACTTTCAGTGGAGGTCTTTGAACTGATCCACATCTTGATGATCTTCGAGCTTTCTTTGAGATCATCAGCCACAATAAATCTCTGGATCACCCTTTATTGTGTTGCCATCATGTGAAGTTGTGACTTTTGGACCGACATGCTCACACTTTTGAATCATGACATCTTTCCATCAGAGTAGCGGAAGCCTTACTGGTTCATGATATTTGCAGCAGCGTAGCAGAAGCATAGTATAGTAATATCAGAACCAGGTTATGTAGATTATGCACCAGTCATGATTTCTTCAGTTAAGTGTGGATGCTGTGAGCATGCAGCTTTGGATTGACTCCTCAATTCTGATCAGCTGCAACCGTCCAAATGTACCTGCAAACAACAGTTAGCAATAAAACACACGAAACTTTCGTTGAATTGAGGTACACGGCCCACGGTTCCCCGTTGATCAGTACAAGTACTGCCTGTGATCAGGTAGGATTCCTAAGAATCTCCTTGACAGGGTTTCGCAGCTGTTCTAGCTGTTCTCAAACCGGAACGTCTCAAAGAAGACAACACGGAGTGAGTGAACCAGCGAATTGAGATTCACTGATTGATGAAAAATTGATTTGAAAACAATCGCGTATTGCTTAGAATAAAGAGTTTTGCAATACGACGAAGGTTTTATGAGAAAGATCAATTTTCAATCAAAACACTTTTCGTATTTGAAAATAGTACACAATCGACGTGCTAGTGAAAAGAAGAGATTCGCACATCGACCGGTTTTTCTAAAAGTATTTTTCAATCAGAGATACTTTTTGAATTTTGAAAACATAAGTACACATTCGACGTGCTAGAGAAAAGAAGGTTTACACATCGAATGGTTTTTCCAAAAGTATTCGTCAAATCCATTCCTGGACCAAGGTTGATTCAAGACTGAATCGCCCCATTGTTTCTATCCAGTTGTCACAAGTTTGATCTTACGAGAAGATCTCACATGTCACCCACCAAGAGCTTGTTTGATGTTGGCTCTAGAAGGATTTCCATCTTCATCGTGAATACTTTTACATACCACTCAGATGTTCTGGCAATACCACAAGGATAATGCGTAGGACTCTTAATATATACTTACTTTCCACATTGTGTGAAACAACAAGTCTTCATTAATATAGTGTCCTAATGAGATATTGTGGATGATCTCTTGGCTCTAGACTCAATCGTGCATATTTGGTTCCTGTGTCGGAGACTAGGGAGAGGGTCTCCTTCTTCAATATCAACAATCTCTAAGAGAAAGTCGATAGATAATGTCGGTTCCCCGTGAGAATGAAACAAGCCCTTTTAAGAGGAACTTGAGTGGCTTGGGAAGTTTAGTGCAGTGCGTCACTGGGTCCATGACGTCTTGTCTTCAATACTAGTGTTACCTTAGTAACAACCAGTAGCATATGTATTGAACCCGGTTTCTGCCCTAAGGTTGAATTGATGGAGGGCTATTTCTTTTCACCCTTTTATCATTCATTTCTTTTTCATTCTTCAACCCCTTCAGTGCTTACCGAGACTTCATAACTAGAACCTTGTTGGGTTTATTCCAGTACTAGCTCAGTCTCAGTCTGCACTCTTCCCATTCCTCACTTTTCTCCTTTTTTCAATATACCTAAGGACTCTACACTATCTAGTGGATTGTCCCTGGGTAGATCCCTCCGGTTCTGGCGGATCGTGGGAATAAATACCTAACCTAACCATCCTTATAACACCATGCATACAGTAAATTTGGTCGGTCTTTTGGTATTGTTCATTCCTTCTCGAAACCAATTGAAAAATCATTTGGAAAACCAATCAAGGTACTTGTGATACGAGATCAAAGCATTTTGTACCTTAATAGTTTTGATCATTTAGAAAACCTCCCCCTCAACATGTGCGTATGATTTAGAAATTGTTTAGCACAAGGAGGCAAGAGGACTTTGAAATATTTTCTTTGATCACAATTTTCATACGAAAAAGCCATTTGATTTTCATGGTAAAATTCTCCCCCTCAATATGTGCATAGGATATTTGAAATCATTTTTATCACATAGAGGCAAGAGTTCTTTTGAAGCACATCCACGAACACATAAGCCATTAAGAAACCATTTAAAACTCAATCAAGGTACTTTATGAATCTCTTTTTAAAAAAACTTTTGTACCTCGATGGTTTTGCTCCCCCTCAATATGTGCTTCAAGATTCGAAAGCGTTTAGCACATATGAGAGAGCAGCCTGCACAACTGAATCAAAACGATCAACTTTTATCAAATTTCATTATTAAATCACAAATTCTCCCCCGATCAAAAATATCAAACCCTTTGAGATTTTGGATCCCAAGTGATTTAATACGGTTTAGAAAACATGGGAGAATATGTGGCCTGGTTTAAATACTCATCATGTTTTTGGATAACTCCTCCTCCTCAACATGTGCATTGTGTAGGAAATTGTTTGGCACATGGAGGCAGGAGTGCCTTTAAAGGACTAAAACCAATTCCATTTAAAACAGATTTGAGATTTAAAACACGATCTCTACCCCGATCAGAAATATCAAACCATTTGAGATTTGTGATCCCAACTGATTTAAATCATTTATAAAATTTTGGGGAAAGACGTGGCAAGATTCAATTTTGAAAGATGACAGATATGGACCATTTTAAGACATTAAAGATTGTTAGTGTCAGGTATGATAGTTTTTAAGAGATCTTTTAAGTAAAACAAAACAATTTCACAATCAAACAAGAACAGAAAAGATTTCATTTTGAAAGACCTTGATTCTAAAGAAAAAATCATACCATGACATAACATTAAATCTTTAGATCACCACTTTTTGTTGTACAAAACGGACATTTTGAAGATATATTGTATGAAAATATTTTAAATTAAATCACTCTCCCCCTCAATCGATGACCGAAGTCGATAATTGAGTGACTTAAGTTTTGATAAAATGAAGTCCGGTGATTTTCAAAATTTAGTCCAATATATTTTCAAAACAATATATTCCATTTTCAAAACAATTTATTCAAATTTATTCAAAATTGTTTAAAAATGGTATCCTGCACAAAGATACGTTAGTGGTTGAGAAGCTTCCGTTGTTGTTGTTGTAGGGTTGGAAGAAAAACCGTCTGCAAATGCAGTGAGACTTCTTCTTACGTTGCATTTGAATGCCAACTGAGGTCCAATTAAGCTCCGTTTCTTCACTTGCTGAAGAAAACCATCTGCTGATGCAGTAAGACCTCTTACGTTGCATTTCATGCCAACTCTCCATTGAAGTCCAGTTAAGCTCCGTTTCTTCATTTGTCAACCCAAGATATAGTTACCCTTTCCTTTCGGCATCCAATCATCAATTGTGGGATCCGGATCGGGAACATTCTTATTTACCAATATACCTGCATACGTTAGTGAACACACATACAAATATATGGTGGTCGACATCACCCAAACAACAATCGACTAATTCAAGTCAATTCAACATATCAATCAGATCACATAAATGTATAGGAATAATGTGTTCATCAAACTCTAATCATCTAATCCTAGCAATCATATCCTAGGCACCTAGTCCTTCAACATAGGTTAACATCATTTTTAATTAAGCATATTAGGATAATTAAGAAAGCCCGTTAGATGATGTAGATTTGAAAAAAAAACATTATCCCCCTCAATCCATGACTCATTTTATGAAAAGTTTAAAAGCGCTGAAGTCATTGATTGAGTTTACAATTAATACGAAAACTCTGATACTGATTGATTTTTCAAGCAACTCATTTTACCACCATTTTGAAATACAACAAATATTTTTCTGAAGAATTATAGACGGAAAAACATTTGTGTAGGAACAGCAGTCCTTCGACATACTTTCCGAATTTTGTTTTAGGATAAGTGCACGAAATTTGTGAAAAACGTTTACGCGTAGCACTTTCCTTCCTTTAAAAGAGCGGGTTGCTATCAGAAATAATAGCAAACCATAGTTTAAGCACGGGTCACAGTCTGAAGTAACTGCAAGCCATTTGATTTGTGACATGTTTTGAAAAGAAATATTTACACCTCCTGCTCGAACTTCATCTATGGTCCCGTGCCATTATTGAATGACATTTCTAAGACCGTAGATGTTATCGATACCAGAAGACATGTCAAGGAAAACATATTTTTGGTATTTTTGAAATTTTCTGATTTTTATGGGTTTTTGAATATTTTATATTTTTCAATTTTGTTTTGATGGTTTTATATTTTTCTATTTTCTTTTTGTTGGTTTTATAATTTTGTAATTTGTTTTCTGATAAATATATACAAGGATAGAGTAGATGATATAGTTAAAGAAGATGATGATACGAGTACCGAGATAAGGATATCGAGCAGCACGTCGTAGAAGATAGAAGTCATCAACTCTTAAACATTCACCACCAAAGCTTCCAGGGCTCTTGAATCGAAGAAAGAAATTTAACCATCTGAAAGTGAGACTCTGGCAGCTTCCCCCCAAACCGAAAATCCTTAAGATGAGCAGATTCGAAGCTCTATTTCAAGCTTGCTTTAGCCAGGTGCACAAGGAAGCACACCATTATCATAAATCCCGCTGCTCCATTTAAGAACGATAATCGAGGATCTCCATTCGGGGTTATATCATCAACAAGAAGAACAGCAACGTATCATCCCACTCATAAATAATCTTCTCTAATTTCTTTACCACTGAAGTCTGAAGCAATCCATTCCAAAAAGGTGTCAAGAGAACAATTCCCCCAAGTAGTTGAATTGATGCAGTCCGTCTCTTTGTATAATGCTCAAGAACTCTCCCAAATACACTTCATGAGGGGAATGAAGAACACCTTCCCATGTTCACATTTTTCTTCCCTGATGACCGTGTATGAAGCTCAAGAACCCGAAGTACACCAATATCCAAGAACTCTCCCGAATACACATCAAGAGGGTAATGTAGAACACCTCCCCTATATTCACATCTTTCGTCCCTGATGAATGTGTATGAAGCTCAAGTATCCGAAGTATACCAATACACAAGGAATGAATAACTGATAACATTGAAGAAGCAGGCCAAGTCACTGATTATCTCTGAGGGTGACAATCTCTGCGGATGTCAACACCGGAATAAGTGATTATATCTCTGAATCACTGATTAAGCACTCAAGTGAAACAGCTGAGCATCCCCAATGTACACAATCTCTCTCCCCTGATCATTGCGATACCATCGAAATCACCACACACTAGTGTACCTCTTTTATCTTCAGAAACTAACTCTTCCATCGCTTCCCTCACATAGTTGGAATAAGAATACTAAACGCCTTGATGAGTAAAACCTTGAGTTTCTCTGCGGTCATGACATTTGTTTTCCCGGGATATCTTCAATCACTTAGAAGAATTAAGTTCATCAAGTTTACTCGTCATGAGTCAAACCTTGAGTTTCTCTGCGGTAATAACATTTGTCTTCCCGGGATATCTTCAATTTCTTAGAAGTATTAAGTACATCAAGTTTTGCTCGCGTTTAGATGCTTGTCTCCTTCCCCCTTTCTAGTTTTGATACTTCAGAATCAGCAACTCTTTGAATGCCCAAATACTTGAAATTTGTTGAGAAGATCGCTTGAAGTCTTTGTGAGAATCAACTTGCTGAAGACTCACTCTGACTATTTTTATCAACCCTTATGTAGACAATTTGAAGTGACCACTGAAGAAGAAAAACCGATATACCCTACTTGAAACTGAAGTCAACTTCCCCACATTTGTATCTTAAGCTTGCACCTAATGATGGAAGAACGGTGTCGAGAATCTATGCTTCAAGCAAATCTCTAAGTATTCACTACTCAAACAAAGTATGAGACATTAACACCTCTTGCGATTATCCACACCGTCATATGCGTGTGACACTGAGTAAAACAAAGTAACTCCTAATAGTGATAGTTAACCAGGTCTTCAACCATCCACCTCGACTGCTGGTAACTAGATAAGCCAAGTCTTCAACTCAAATTCTTAAGCCCGAGCAAGTTATCAAATAAGAACACGCCTTTGTGAAAGTCAACTTCAATCTCGAATAAGTGATAAATGATTAACTCCGAAGTAATCACCTTGTGTCAAATGTCCAACAATAGTCAATATCAACGTCTCGAGTAGTCGCTGCTAAAGTATATGAGCAAGTCTAATTGGGAATTGAATCTGACTTATAACTTTCTCCCAATTAGTGCTCTCTCCTAAACTGACAATCTGTTTGATAAATGCCCAGATTAAGAAGAAGTCTTTAGATTGTTAAATGCAACTCGTCTTTAGTCTTCTAACATGTAGCAGAAAATGTAGAACAGACTGTAGACTCGACCTTCTTCAAGATTGTCCAGTTGGGGAATAGAAATTTAACATCTTCAACTCACCAAAAACAAGAACATCACCAAAAAGCATCCCAATCAACTTACATCTTGCAAATCCCCTTAACTAAAATCCCTCCCAATCAAACAAGAACAGAAAGATGTTCATCAAGGAAATTAGCAATCAGGCCGCAACGAACACACGAAATGGTAATACCAAGCAAATAATCACATCAAACAAGAACAGATAGATTGTTCGGAATCATCATGTTGCTGTATACGTGAAGCATTAACCGGAAGCACTTTGTCGATAAACTCATCAATCCGAGTGAAGATGTCAACCAACGACTCTTAGAAGAAACTCCATGTAAAGATGATCCGATAAGAAGAAGCTCGGTTCTTACATGAGTTAGGAGCCGTTTGACCATATATTCTCAAATAATAATCAACAATGCAAAAAATTCACACTTCTTCTCCCCCTCAAGAATTGCATACGGAGATGCCATTCTTGACTAAATAAGTGAAAATCATCCGAATGTTCTATTCACACTTCTCTCCCACAAAGTCAGCACATGATGTCGCCATCTTCATTATAATCGAGCAAGTGGAATGAGAAAACAATCAGTGGTAGCCCGGTTCACTTGATGACTGAAGCGCATGGAAAAAGTATGAAGCATGTTGATGAGAATGGTCATAATAAGAAGATTTCTCTTCTTCAGAAGATAAAGCGCACTGAAGCGTACACTTTTCTTTTCTTTAGAGAACGAGGCTTGAACTGAAGTATTCAAACGTCATAAGAAGATTTCTCTTCTTTTGAAGATAAAGCGCACTGAAACGTACACTTTTCTTTTCTTTAGAGTACGAGGCATGAACTGATGTGTTCATACGTCATAATCTCTCTCTTTTCAATCTCTTGGCAAAACATGTAATCAACCCATTATCATTCAGTAGGCTCTTTGTCGTGACAGCTGATGGAGAAAACCCAATATGATGAATTTGACCCAGAAGTAAATTATCCCGAACTCGTGACTTATACTTGCACATATGTAACAAAGAGCGGTGCCGAGACTTCATCCTCCATTGAATCTCTAAGTACTCTATACTCTTCAACCAACCAACCATCAAGTATAAGACGTACATCACCTCTTGAAAATCCACAATTGAATGTGACACTGAGCACTACAATGTAACTCTTTAAAGTGATAGTTATTTTGAGATGATAAGAGCCCAATTCCCCCAAGTGGTAAAAGAAAAGGTAAAAGTCACTCAATAATAACTAGATTTCCAAGTCTTTGTTTTTGATAATAAGCTCGAACAAGGATCATGAAGAATCTTCATCCATCCATCCCCGATACCTTCAGATACTAAGTACACTCGCCCGTGATAATTCACTTCAACCTCAAATAAATAATACCGAATTAATGCCGTTGTCACATCTTCTGAACTGCTCAAATCTAGCCTTCTTTGACGTTTTAAGTGAACTCTGATAATGGTTTCATCCCGACCATGGTTTAATGAGCATAACCCCGTAAAACTATGAAGTAACCAAACCGCCATGACGAATATCCAAACACACATCCAATTCATGAAGTACACCCTTTTATCCATTCTTTGAAGCAGAAACCGTAGCACCAGCATTAGATAAGATCCAGAATTACACTTTCCTTTCTCCAGGATGGTTCTATCATTACGGGATTTTACAATTCCATGGTTTAAACTGAGAAATAGATTCTTTCGCGGGATTTTACAAAACCAAGAATAAACCGTAAGATAGATCCGGAAATACACTTTACTATTACCAGGATGTTTCCATTGTCACGGGATTTTACAAGTCTATGATTTAAACCGAAAAATAGGTTCTTTCGCGGGATTTTACAAAATCAAGACAAAACCGTAAACAATGTCAGCTTGAATGTGTTATGACAACTTTGGTTTCAGTGAATATCTGTTTTAGGGGAACATGCAGCGGTTCATCAACTGTTCATAATCCAACATCAGCAAAATCATCAACCATCCAATAAACACTTTGGTAAACACATCATTCATGCATTCTGTCGGCTGTTGCTGTAACCACTTGGAGAAGTAAACCCGATATTTCAAACTTGATCATGAAGTGAAATTCCCCAGATTTATTACTTAAACTTGTACTAATCCTTGTGAAGAAGAAATGGTGTACCCAATGTACAAAACCTCTTGACATATCCTCAACTGCGTGAGACACCAAAGTGATAGCGACGTTGTGGGTTAAGCGAGAAAGGAATCACAACCGTAACTAAATAGCCAAGTCTTTATCACCCTCAATAAACGCCCAAACAAGTCATCTTCGC
This sequence comes from Chrysanthemum seticuspe, assembly GCA_019973895.1. Classification (NCBI taxonomy): domain Eukaryota; kingdom Viridiplantae; phylum Streptophyta; class Magnoliopsida; order Asterales; family Asteraceae; genus Chrysanthemum; species Chrysanthemum seticuspe. Next base: position 280,643,949 of record BPTQ01000001.1, on the reverse strand, counting down.
GGAAGGGTAGAAAGAAAGAAGACGAAATAAGTAATTGCGCCCTGAAAATCTCACTTCAACTCCAAATAAGAAATACCGTATAAACAATCCCGTAGTCAACCGTGTTTAACATTCATTTCAAGCCATGACATAATATATTCCGTAAAAATGTGTAAACCAAAGTATCAAAACTCAAAACACAATGAATTTCATCATCACATTAGATCTCAACACCATATCACACGAGATACACACGGCAAAGATAAAAGAGATATCCAGCCTCTTACAAGCTCATAAAATGCTCGGCCCATAACAAATTTTCGAATCCAACATTAAAGTCCAATAAGTCACCTCATTATTAAAACTTACTAATCCCAATCCACTATCCAAGTCAAGTCCACTCCAAATTAGATCCAATATATTACTAACCAGGAAAACAAGCCCGACCCATTAAATGTCTCCACCCGATCCAATCAATAAATCCAAGTGTTTATCCAGAAACCAAATCTTCTGCCGATACACATCAGTTAGGCCCAATACATTGTAAAGCGCATGTCCATGAAACCTTAAAGCATTAGAAAGCCAATGACTACATATGCTCACATTTGGGTCTAATAGTTAGCTCAAGCCTAAATAATGATATACGGCATAAATTCATTAAAAACACACTTCAATAATCCAAAGCGACCCAAGCCTCACATATATGCGAATAATATCGGATAACACATTTTCACTTGCTTGCAAAATGTGTACATTATTACAAAGTGATATACATTTCCACTGTCCATTCACAAATTTAATAACTCGATCACCACATATATCACAACCGTTTAAAACACATCTCCACTTGGCCCAACATATAATGCAACAGATTAATACCAAGTCCAAACCATGAATGCGTCCAAGTCAATGAAAAACACTGATAGGCCCATTAACCACTCGAAGCACCATAAACAAACACTTCACATACCCTAAAAATTAGGGTAGTATATAATGCCCTTTATCACACATAATACCCTAAAAACTAGTAACCCTAAAACACCTCCCCAGAAAACCACGCCTCCATCTCAAAAAAATACTCACGCAGTAAAAAAATCACTGCCTCCTTTAGCTTTCAATAATAACAACGCATAACGAGATCACGAACAAGCAAGAACAAACACTTTTCATTCCATGTTAACCTCGCCACAGGGATGGCTAGAGGCTTGGAGAGGCCACAGGGATGGTGTGATGATGGAGAGGCCTTTTTGAGAGCGATCAATGGTCAAGGTAAGGATTAAGTTTGTGTTGGTTGTAGATTTTAATAACATGAAACAAAGAACCAAGGTATAACGAAATTGTTATAACATTGCTTCTTTATATTCGTATATTATCAAACCACTTGGATCTATGATGAAGTATTATCTCGTGTGTTCATACTTTTGATATAATATTTGAAAGTCACGAGAATACAAGCTGAGATCTAGAAATCGTTTATCATTGTGATTCAAGTAATTGATTTTAAGTACTATACGAGCAAAAGAAAACGTTCTAACATTCTTGTTAAAAAAAACGTTTCTTGTTTCGTACATTAATGATGAAGTAAAGTCCTTTTGATTTGTTAAGAAACGGATCTGTGATGATATTAATTTCGTGTCTCATGACTTTTGGTCTTGATAGAACATTTGTGTGCCGCGAGCAATTAAAGCTGAGATCCTTTGTCATTTTACTTTCTTGTTCGAGTCTTTGGATGAGTGAGTGTTGAGAGGGTCATGGCATGAGTCTTGAGGGATGTATGAGTCGGTGATGTTATTTCGTGTTGAAGGTTAAAAGTTATATGAGTTGTTGAATCGTGTTGTGTCTAGGTCTAGGATAGATGTTGGTTTTGATTAGAACACATGTACTGATGATGGGTTTAACCAGAAGTAATTTTGAGTCTTGTAGAAATTTGGTTTGTGGTCGTGTGGTTAATGTGCATAATTGGTTCAGTAGCTACTCTTCATCTACACATCATATAAGTCGCTAGACTCAATAGTCATAGCGGATTAGACAAGTTGCTAAACATAATCAACTCGCTACAATCTTCTTCATCCTTTCAATTCTTAACCAAGTCGCTATAGACATAACAAATCGTTAACATTTTAGTTTGACTCAAAAGTCAAACCGTAACCAAGTCGCTACTTTTATCTCTATTCGCCATTGACTTTCAAAAAAGTCAACGAACATCCAAGTTGCTAGACAAGTCGCCATTGACTTTTTGACCATACACTGAATCTGGACAAAAATGAGGACAAGTCTCTAGGAAGAACATTTTAACACCAGCAGCAGACAACTAACCCAGTAAAAAGAACAGTAAGGACCAGATTCACGACCATCAAAACGTAACAAAAAAAACTGAATACAAACCCCATCAAAACCATGTTAAAAACAGTAAGGATAGTTTCAAACCAAACATCAAAATCAAGACCACAAGAGTGTACATAAAACAGTTTGGACCATAAAGCTTGACAAACAACAAATATGTATTCATAAAAGCAAGACACTTTATTTTGGACCAAAAGATATGCAAACATCAAAGACAATACCAAAAAAACAGTCTACACATGATTCGAAGACCATACAAAATCATCAAAACACAAAAACCTTGGCTCTGGTACCAATTGTTAGGATCCAATATTTATGTGTTTGATGATTCGGGTGGTCTTGGGAGATCAAAATACATGTTTGCCATAGTTAGAGAGTTAGTAGAGAGAGAGGGTGTTTTCTTGGTAGAGAGTTACTTCACAAAAGTTGAAAGATTAGATTGAAAGCACCACCCCTTCCATGGATGGAAGGGGTATTTATAGTTACATGAAATACGACCTCCTATCGGCCTGTGGATCAGGGATACAGTGGGTAAAGACCCGTCCTTCCTCCACGGTGTTGCACTAAACTATTTTACGCTACTGACTAACTAATTAACTACATAATAATGTAAATAACGACAAGTCTACGAGCTAACTTAAGCTAGATAACATTTGGGGTGACCGACTCTTCACTAAGAAATTTTCCAATTCCTAACAAGATTCTAGAACTTGTTTTGTGATGCATTCCGAGATCGCAAGTGAGACTACACTTGTGTAGTTAGGAATAACTAAATGATAAGAGGCATTAGGATAACCCTTGTTTGATACCCGTAATATAATTACTTCTTCCACATCGGTTGAGTAATTCCCCCACACCCTTTGCGTTGTACTCATCTTTAGTACACGATACCCCTAGTTAACCCCTCAGAGCCTATCTTTTTCGCGGTTCTCGTGATGTTTCGGTTTTTTCCGGAATATCAATGAAGAGCATTGTTTACACCCCACCCCCAAATATACACCCAAATCGCCTTAGCCTACCCTTTATGCACTCACTTTTAGTGCAAATGTTTGTTATCACCCTAAACCCTTAGTTCAATTATCTGGTTGCTTGCATAAGTTTCTAAGTCGAGTCATATCCTTTGTATACAGTTTTGGGACGATTGGGATTCATGGGAAAAGTTAAAGTTTATGAAATGACGGGAAGGGAACGTTAAATTCAAATTCCCTTTGTTTGCATAATAATGTACCCCAAGTGTTTTGATCTTTTCAATTCGGGTCAAATTAGTGTTAGAGTAATAAAAACTCAAGTGTAGGGATGTGTCTATAAATCCCTATCATTTTGATGTTACCGTAGGGGATGGTAGAGTAAAAGTGTATGAAAAAAAAAAAAAAAATCGAAAAAAAATAGAAAAAGAGAAAAAGAAAAAAACATAGAGTGTTAAAAAAAAAAAAAAAAAAAAAAAGGGATACCATCCTACATCTATCCTTTAAATTTATGTTTGTTTATTTCCGTTACCTAGAGTTTTAGAGTGTCGAGTCTTGGCTTAGCAACGCCATTCTTCGTATGCATTTAACATAGAGATTTTTTGACTTACCACCACTAAATAGCCTATCCCACCAAACCCTTGTTTCCCTACCGTAAGCCTAACATTACAACCCTTTAAAAGATCTCTTTGATAGTCTTTCCTAGGTGCTTACGCCAAAGCGATGGAGGTTTGATCTATTCTCAAGCCTATGGTAATCTATGTACTAGGACCGGTTAATGAGTGTTTATCTTCCATTTCCTATTTGTTATATTTCATATATACACCCGAGAGAGATGTGAGTATCCAAACACCCCATGTGAGGTGCTAGTATGTAATTTCCGTGCTTGTTATGACTTTTGCGGGGCTTATATGTGTTGTAGACCGTTTTAAATCAATGCTTCATGACCCCTAACTTATAAATTAATTGGCTAAAAGCACATTTGCTTGAGGACAAGCAAATAACAAGTGTAGGGATATTTGATAAGGTTTTAAAAGGTACCATTTTGAGGGGTCATTTAAGCCCTTATTTGATCACTTTTGTATCCGTTATTGCTTAATATCGTTCCTTTTCACTTTTTAGGTCTCTTGAAGGCAAAATGCTGGAATGGCACTTATTTGGACGAAAAGGCGCGGATATATGAAGAAAATGGCCAAAGTCAGAATCGAGACACTCAAAGCTGCTGAAAACAAAAGGCGACGGCGTCAGGTGTTAATTGCGACACCGTCGGAGGATTTTTGTGACGATACAGTAGCCAAATACCCTATTTTCAAGTGACGACGTCGGGCTTTAAAAGAGTAGGCCGTTGCTACTCAGACGGCCTAGATGCAATCCAGACGACGTCAGAAGCTGAAGAGGACGGCGTCACAGACATAAGGTGACGCCGTCGCAAGATTAACGTGGCCAAGACGAAACCCTAATGACGGCGACACGACGGCGTCACAAAACATAAGGTGACGCCGTCGCATATGTAATATTATATATAGAATCCGAATTTTTCAGTTTTAAGAGAGTTTTTTTGTGGAGTAAAAACCTAAAACCGAACCAAGGGTGTCTTGTACAGTATTTTAGGGTTTCAAACCCTATCTTACATCAAGATAAGTATTTACTTCATCAATTCAATTATGTCTTTGATTATTTGTGTGTATGCTTGCATGTTCTCCATGTCCGGCTAATTTATTTGTGTGTTTGCTTAGGGAATATGAAACTTAATTATTGAATATTGATTGGTTGTTTCTTATCTTAGTTGATTAATGATCTAGTAATGCGATAGGTCATTCGTTGTGTACTTAATGCTTGATTCATCTTTGTGAACCTTAGAATATAATTACCTGAGTAGTTGTAAGCTAAACCATCCAAAGAGTGCCTTAGAGTAAGAGTTTATTATCCCTAGTGGGTTTTGTAGACGAGACCCTTTGGTAAGTTCAAAGAGTTAGGGAGAAACGCATACCCTACAACTTTAGACACACAACACAACTAAGAATAAGACGTGACAACTCAACCATCAATAGGAGATAATTAAGGAGTAGTAAAATCTAAGTAAACACATCTTTAAACTATCATACGAGCACACATTAATTAGACATAGACTACCACCACCTTAGTTTAGATAATTAGATAATAGTAGAGTAATCGGTAGAAATACCAACCCCCCAAGTCCAATACCCGAGATTCGTACCTTTCAATTTCCTAAAAACCATAAAAAAGATAAAAAATAATCTTCCTCAACCTCAACCTTAGCGTAGTAACTTCTCACTAGAATTCCTATTCCCCTAGAGAACGATATCAATACCCGTGGCTTACCCTAATACTACACTACAACGATTAGGTTCACTGCCTAGGGTGTTATAAAACTTGCTCGAAGAAAAGGAAGTTTCCTTGACCCCGAACGCGCTGTGTAAGCGTATCAAGGCTACTACATTAGCAACTTGTACCCTGATATAAAATAAGTGAAAAGGTGTTTAATTCAAGTGACAGGTATTATGAAACCCCCACTATTCTCATGCAACACTTATTAGCTTATTATAGTGTCGAAATGCACGCTTATAAACTTTTTTAATTTTGTTGTTCCTCTAATGTGGGACTTTGTAAACTTACCAACCTCACTATAGTTCCAACAATCCCCCACTAGGTTGGAAAGTTTTCTCCTACTCTAATAATTAGTGTCACAAAGGTATCACTAAGATTAAACCATGTTTATATAAGTATACAAGTGAAATTGATTCATTGGTGTCCGAAGATTAAACCAAGAACCTAGTAATTAATTTCACGACATATTTATACACACTAATTATTTTAACAATTTCATTCTCACGGAGAGCGAATATGGCCATGCGCTTAAATCCTTTTCATAACCCTCTAAGAGATTGTAACATATAAATGGAAAAAAGCTGATGTACGATATATCTATTTCTTTTACAGGCATAGTTACTTAATGAAAATGTCGTCTACCAACAATGAAATGGTGTCAATAGCTAGCAACAACAAGTCAACAACAACAACTTATTTGAAAATCAAGAAAGCTACTTGTACAAAAAACAACCCAAAACCGACCTTCCTATCAATAAGATTGTTGAAGCTGCAAAAGAGGCTAAGGTCGTTCGGCGCCAGCTCACTCAGTTCATGTCTATATTCCAGAGTAACCCCCAATGGACGGAAGTTAATGAGCAAGATGCCTTCTCAAAGCGAGGTAGGCTCGGTTAGCGGGAGTGGCGCGAGCGAGAGTGGTGATCTCGAGGATGGTAGCGGGGATGATGACGAGGGGCAATAAAGGTATATGAGTTGTGTATATATATAGCAATCACTACTAGAGATTTGAGAATAGAGCCCCGTTCATAGAGCCCCCTTTTAGTGAAAAACGGGCTCTATATGGATTCCGTCTAAAAAAAAAGGGGGAATAGAGCCATGTTTTCTCGTAAAAAACCGGGCTTTATGTTAAAAACCGATAGAGTCCAGTTTTCTTCTAAGAAACCGGGGTCTATTCCTCTTATAGAGCCATGTTCTCTTACACAAAACCGGGCTCTATGTTCTAAACCCTTAATGCCATGTTTTCCTCTACAAAACCAGGCTCTAATCCTCTACCCAACTAACTGATACTAACCAAATCAACCAAACCAACAGTTGACAAAAAATTGGCATCACATTTATTGCTATTTTTGCCTTTTTTTTTTCAAAATTGTGCATATTTATTACTATCATTTCTTCAAACTCTTATACCTCTTTTCTTCAAACTTTTATACCTCTTTTACTTCAAACCTTCATTAAATGTTCCCTAAAGCTTTAATTGATCAAATTTTGTTTAATTTCATGTCATAAATAAATGTATTTAAGACTTCTTATACTTACTTCTTGTCATATGCTATTTTTCTTTTCGTACATTTACAAGTACATGAATTGCCATTAACTATAAATGTGTTTAGATATATGAATATTTGTTTTGTTAAATTTGTAACTTCTTATTATTTAACCAGCTCAAATGGATTCAAAGTTGGTATGTATTATAATCAAAACTAAAAGGAACAAATTTGTATTAAACCAATCCCAAAAGCCCGAACATGCTATTTATGTTGATTAACAAGACTATCCATTAAATCTAACCAAATGAAGACCACCAAGAAGAAACTTTAAAGAATCAATGTGTTTGATAATGCTTGAAATTTGTATGCTTTTTGCAAATTTTAGGAATTCTTAGTTTTGCACAAGTTTAGTGGTTCTTGACTTTCTTGTTTTCTATAAAACCTTTTGCATTAAATTAAAGTGCTTGATTTGTTACTCTATGCATTTTTATTTGGTGTGACTTGGGCTTTAGAAAATTGATTGTGGTGGGGACGATGCATCCCCTTTCTTTTTATGACTTGGTAAAACAAAAAATCAAAAAGAAAGTTATTTTGTTAAATATTTTTTGAGATACTTATTTACTTAAATAACTTTTGAGATTGTAGGATCGTCACTCGAAATCATTTGTCACACGAAGCATGACTAGTTTGATTGACTCGTGCAAGTAAGTTGTCTTACTATGAGTCATGATATTAGATCTTTTATGCGCCGACAAACTCTTTTCATAAATCGAGTATGTAAGATATTAGTTTTCACTTACACATCAAACCATAACACCAAGTTGGCATATAAGTGGAATTCTAGATAGAGAAAGTTAGAGGTTTAGGGAACTTAGTAAGAGAAAGTGAAAGATATTATTATGAGCTCCAACTCTCTACCTTGGAAGGTAGAGAGTATTTATAGTCTTACAATAAAACGCCACACAACGGGCTGTGGATCAGGCATACAGTAGGTAAAGACCCGTCCGTCCTCCACGGTGTTACTAAACTAAATACTACTTAACTTAAAATAACTACGACTACGAGCTTTCTAACGATTACATATACTTGAGGTGACCGACTCTTTAATACCTGGAATTTCTAATTCCTAACAATCTCCCCCTAAGGGAGGTCACCTCAATCATGTACTAAGATTACATTGAATACAAATAGATATTACATTAACAATTATTCTTGCATTCTTGATGTAGTACTTTGCTCCTAAGCTCGTAGTCATTGATTCATTACATTGCATGTTTGGTTACTCCAGGTGGAGGTCTTTTACTGATCCACGTGATAATAAATTTGATCCAGCTTTTGAGACCATCAGCTAACAAAAGTCTCTGAGACATCCATTGTGGTGTTGGTATTATGATGTTGTGACTTTCGGACCGACATGTTCACATTTTGGATTATGATATCTTCTCATCAGAGTAGCGGAAGCTTTCGTTGATTCATGATATTGGCAGCAGCGTAGCAGAAGCATGGAGTGAAAATATCAGAGTCATTGATGCACTTATCATGATTTCTTGAGAGATGAATGTATTGTGTGAGCATGCGGCTATGGATTGACTGCTTCATTCTGATCAGCTGCAAACGTCGGGCGTACCTGCATACAACAGTTAGCAATAAAGCGTACAAAAGTGTCTTTGACCACTTTAGTTGAATTGAGGTACACGGCCCATGGTTCCCCATTGATTAGTACATGTACTGCCTGTGATCAGGTATAATTCCTAAGAATTTCCTTGACAGGGTTTCGCAGCTGCTCTAGCTGTTCTCAAACCGGAACGTCTCAAAGAAGACAACACGGAGTGAGTGAACCAGCGAATTTAAGTCCACTGATTGATGAAAAGAGATTTGAAAAACAATCGTGTATTGCTCAATAGAAATTGTTTTTGCAATACAACGAAGGTTTTATTGAAAATCAAGTATCAATCATAAAAACACCTTTTGATTTGAAAAAAAATTAGTACACGGTTGATGTGCTAAAGAAAAGAGTTATTAAGCACAAAGACCTGTTTTTCAAAGGTATCCGTCAATCCATAACCTGAACCAGGATTGATTCAAGAGATTGAATCGCCCCATTGTTTCTGTTCAGTTGTCACATGGTTGATCTATATAATAGATCTCACATGCCACCTACCAGGAGCTTGTTTGATGTTGGCTCCAGAAGGTTTTCCATCTTCACTGTGAATATGTTCACATATCACTCGGATGTTCTGGCAAAACCACAAGGATAATGCGTAGGACTCAAGATATAATCTCTCTTTCCACATTGTGTGAAACAGAGAGTCTTCATTGAAAGTGTCCTAATGAGATTTATTGATGATCTCGTGGCTCTAGACTCAATTTTGTGCATATTTGGATCTTGTGCCGGAGACTAGGGAGAGGGTCTCCTTTTTCAATATCAACGATCTCTAAGAGAAAGTCGATAGATAATGTTGGTTCCCCGTGAGAATGAAACAAGTCCTTTTAAGAGGAGCTTGAGTGGTGTGGAAAGTTGAAGTGCAGTGCGTCACTGGGTCCATGACGTCTTGTCTTCAATACCGATGTTACCATCAGTAGCATATGAATTGAACCCGGTTTCTGCCCTAAGGTTGAATATATGGAGGGCTATTTGTTTTCACCTTTTTCTCATTCAATTCTTTTTAATTCTTCAACCCCTTCAGTGCTTACCAAGACTTCATAGCTAGAACCTTGTTGGGTTTATTTCAGTACTAGCTCAGTCTCAGTCCGCACTCTTCCCATATCTCATTTTTCTCCTTTTATCATCATAACTAAGAACTCTACACTAACTAGTGGATAGTCCCTGGGTAGATCCCTCCGGTTCTGGCGGATCATGGGAACACATACCTAACCTTATCATCCTTATATCACCGTACATAAAGTAAAGTTGGTCGGTCTATTTGGTATTGTTCATCTGCCATTGGAACCAATTGAAAACCATTTGAAAATCAATCCAGATACTTGTGATATGATATCAAAACATTTTGTACCTGAATTGTTTTTGATATTTTTAGAATAAGTGCTCCCCCTCAACATGTGCATGAATTGTTTGAAATCGTTTTGCACACGGAGGCAAGAGGAATAAATTACTTCTTTGATTACCATTTTCTAAAAGATATCACCATCACTTCTTTGATCAAATCAAGTAGATAAAGCATTTCCTGGAAGGATGAGGTTTCCATAAGTTTGCTCCCCCTCAATATGTGCCTCGAGGTTTGAAAAGAGTTTTGCACATACTAGAGGGAACTTGCACATTGAGATAAATGATCACGTTTCAAATCATAGGTTTAAGATAGATGCTCCCCCTCAACATGTGCTAGGATTTCTTGAAATCGTTTGTCACATGTGGGAGGGATAGCATGTACATCCTTATAGAACCATTTACCGAATTATCAGTTTAAATCCAATTTAAATCACACATTCTCCCCCGATCACAATTTTCAAATCATTTGAGATTTGTGATCTCTTATTGATTTAAATTGATTTTGAAAGATTTTAAGGAAAATTGTGACTTGATTATGAAAGCGTTTTAACTGATAAGGATCGGATTTTTAGACTTTAAAACTCCATTGATAAAACATGCATGTACATCTTTTGAAAACAATTTAATGCCAAATAACTTTTTAATTTAATTGAAATCATTCTCCCCCTCAATCAATGACATAGGTTGTTGATTGAGAGATAGAGATTTTGACAAATAAGTCCTGATGATTATCAAGAATAGAGACCGAGTTATTTTTCAAAGCAGTTAGTTTTCAGCAGATAAATGTTTATAGAATCAGAGCATGGAATTTGAAAACATGGTAAAGCATGGCTCTATTCTTTCTTTGAAAAGCGGGTTACTGCCTGAAATGACAATAAACCATTTTTATTTTTTATTTTTTTTTTATTTTTATTTTTTTCTCTTTCTCCCAAAAATATTTTTTGATTTTTTGATTTTTTTTTTTTTTTTTTTTTTTTTTTTTTTTTTTATATAAAAATTCGAACAACATCTAAAGTCCCGTGTCATTCTTTGAATGACAATATCAAGACCGTAGATATTATCGAATTGAGAGAAACATGACAAAATGACAATATTTTTTGAAGATTTTTCGAATTTTTTAAATTTTTATGGATTTTGAAAGATTTATATTTTTCTATTTGATTTTTTTTGAAGGTTTTATAATTTTGTATTTTGTTTTTCGAATAAATATTTACAAGAGATAGATGAAGATAGACCTTTACTCCTCGTCTTCCTCCTGAAGACGTTTGAGTGTTTCTGGTTGAAGGCTTTTCAAGCCAAGACGTGGAAGAATAAACTCAAAACGTTCTCTTGGAAGAGCTTTGGTGAAGATGTCTGCTAACTGATATTCAGACCTCACAAAATAGAGTTCTACCACACCTTTTTCCACTTGTTCCCTGATGAAATGATGTCGAATATCGATATGCTTTGCTCTTGAGTGTTGAACGTTGTTGCATGAGAGAGCAATAGCACTTTTATTATCACAGTACAGAGGGATTTTGTTGAATTCAAAGCCATAGTCAGATAATTGAGATCTCATCCATAAGATTTGAGCACAACAAGATGACATGGCTATGTATTCAGCCTCTGTAGAGGAAATAGAAGTACTCATTTGCTTCTTTGAAGACCAGCTCACAAGCTTATCACCCAAAAACTGAGCACCTCCAGATGTACTTCGACGAGTATCTTGACACCCTGCATGATCAACATCTGCATAGGCTGTTAGTGACATACCGGTGTCCTTCGGGTACCAAAGACCCATATTGATGGTTCCTTGGAGATACCGAAAGACCCGTTTAACGGCTTCAAGGTGCTTTTTAGTAGGCTTAGCCTGTTATCTAGCACACATGCAAACAGCGAACAAGATGTCTGGTCTACTAGCTGTGAGGTACATCAGGGATCCAATCATACTACGATATTTTGTTTGGTCAATCATGATCCCTGAGTGGTCCTCATCTAGTTTGGTTCGATCAATCATGGGAGTGTCAACAGGGTCACTTGAATCAAATCCAAAATTCTTTAAGATCTCAGTTGCATATTTAGATTGATTTATGAAAATGCCTCCGGGACTTTGCGAAATTTGTAATCCCAAGAAAAATGACATTTGTCCCATCATTGACATTTGAAATTTTGAACTCATTTCATTTGAAAAACGATCACATTCCATTGGGTCTGTCAAGGCAAAAATAATATCATCAACGTAAATTTGAACATGAATTAAATGTTTGCCTGACTTCCTGGTGAACAATGTTGGATCAACTGCTCCTTTGCTAAATCCGGTTGATAGAAGAAACTTTGACAGTGTATCATACCATGCCCTTAGAGCTTGCTTTAAACCGTAAAGGGCCTTCTTCAAACGATAAACGTGAGTAGGATGCTCTTGATTTACAAATCCTTCAGGTTGGCTGACGTAGACGACTTCTTTAAGGTCTCCGTTCAGAAATGCCGTCTTTACATCCATCTGATAGACTACCATGTTCTTACTAGCAGCATTAGCCAAAAAGATTCTGATTGCCTCGATTCAAGCAACTGGAGCAAAAGATTCTTCAAAGTCAATACCCTCCTCTTGACGGTATCCTTTAGCAACTAATCGAGCCTTGTTCTTCAACACATCACCATGCTCATCAAGTTTCACTTTGAAGATCCATTTAAGAGCAATGATCATAGCACAGTCTGGAGCAGGTACCAACTCCCATACATCAAGTCGATCAAACTCTTGAATTTCATCTTGCATGGCATTGAACCAGCTATCTTCATTCATGGCGGTTTTAACATCTTTTGGTTCGATCTTAGATAGTACGTAGTTGAAGAAGCACCATAAGGCATCGGTTGCAAGTTGTTTCCGTGTTGATACAGGACGAGAGGGATTTCCAATTATGTTGTCTAGTGGATGATCGTGAGTCCATTTTCTAAGGTGTTCATGTGGCAGTTGTTGAGGGACTGAGGTAGCAGAGTCGATGTCTCCTGAAGAAGATGGTTCTGATGATGATTCAGGAGCAAATATGTTTTCAAATGGAGCATCTTCAGGGGTAGCAAAGGGATTAACTTCATCATTGATGCCAGAAATAGTTCCATGATGTACATTTGAAGAATGATGATTTGTTGATGAGACTGAAGGATCAGCAGCAGGTGCTTCTTGACTTAAAGATATTGAGACTGAGGGATTGACTTCATTCTCAGGAATATGAGCAGCCTCTGTTGTAGAAATTGACACCTCATTAGTACTTGGCTCATAAAGTTCATCAAACATAGGATCAAACAATTTCTTTAAATCATCTTCAGATGGAGGTGCATATGGAGTTTCTTGAGAAGAGTAAGGAACAAGGGATGAACCAATGGGACTGTTTTGAAGTGCGGGTCCTGAACTGGATTGTCCAAGAGCCATTTGACCGGTCAGCTCATCAAACGTAACGTGAATTGTTTCCATGATATTTCGGGTTCTTTTGTTGTAGATTCGGTATCCCTTTTTGTTTGGAGCATACCCTACAAATACTCCAATATCTGCTTTAGCTCTAAGTTTGCCTAAGTCTTGTCCCTCATTAGTTGGATAACACAATGCACCAAACACACGAAGGAAAGAGAGATTAGGTTTTCTGTTGTGGACAAATTCATATGGAGTTTTTCCATGAACAGTATGAATCAGGGAACGATTTTGTGTGTAGCATGCAGTGGCAATAGCTTCAGCCCAGAGAAACATTGGAACCTTTGAGTAAATCAGCATTGTTCTAGCGGCTTCTACAAGAGTTCGATTTCGTCTTTCAACTACACCGTTCTGTTGAGGAGTTCGTGGAACACTTCTTTGATGGCTGATTCCAACGCTTTCATAAAATTCACTGAGTTGTTTGTTGACAAACTCAGTTCCATTGTCTGTTCTTATTATTCTGACTGTTTTGTTAAGTCGAACCTGCAGCTATTTGATGAGTTTGATGATGATATCAGGAGTTTCATCCTTTGTCCTTAAGAACTTGACCCAGGTGAATCTAGAGTAATCATCAACCACAACTAACACATATTTCTTCCCAAAGATATTTTGCACCCTCATTGGTCCACATAAATCCATATGAATCATATGAAGAACTTCTGTGACAGAGTTAGTAGGTTTGGGTTTATGGGCATACTTCTTGCTTTTTCCCAATTGACATGCTGAACAAAGATGATCCTTTTCATACTTGAGTCTAGGTAAACCTACAACTAAGTCCTTTCTGGAGAGATCATTGATGGTACCGAAGTTCAAGTGATTGAGACGACGATGCCATATCCATGACTTTGTTTTAGAGGCCTTTGACAGCAAGCAAATTGGAGAAGACTTCATCATATCTTCGATAGAGATGGTGTATAGATTTGAACCACGTGAACCTTTTAAAAGTTCCTTACCATCAAGTTCTCTAACGAAGCAGGTATATTTTCTGAAGGCTACTTCTAGATCAGAATCGCAGAATTGACCAACAGAGAACAAGTTGTGACCAAGACCTTCTACATAGTAAACCCTGGAGATAACACTTTTGCCAACAACATAGTCTCCATAACCCATAATAGCACCGAAATGATCATTCCCGAATCTAACTGTCCCGATGAATTTGCTCACGAAGTTCATGAGCCGTGACCGGTCGCCAGTCATATGCTTGGAACAACCTGAGTCCAGGTACCACAGAACGATTTGAACGATCTGCAGTTGAACACAGACAAGAATGGATAACTGGATAATTGGGATCCCCATGCAAGAATGGGTTCCATTTGGTTAGTAACAATGGTTGGAACACCCACATCAGAAAAAAGGAACATTCATATCAGAAATTAAGGCACTGGAATCATTGTGAATAGATGCAGTACTAGTGTCTGTATTAGCCCTGTTCACAGTGTGCTCATTTCTTAAGGGAATAGTTCTACCAGTAGGCATCCATTTTCTAGTGGGCATTGTCTGATTATTCTTATGACCAACAGGTATCCAATAATAGCCTATCTTACTAAATGTTCTTCCTGTGGGTTTCCACTGTTTTCTAACTTTCTTTCGTTTTTGCCTTTTTGCCTTTTTAGCATGAATATTAACAACATTAACTGGACAATTAACATCATTAGGCAAAACATTAACACCACATTCTTGATTAGAAACAGAATTCAAGCAGACATCAGTACAAGGTTTGCAAATAGTGTCAGAAATCGAATTAATTACAGTACGCCTATGGCTAATACTAGAATCAACACGATTCGTTTTATTCGATTCAAGCTTAAAGTTCCTAAATTGTTCTTCTACTCTTTTCCAGTGCACATTCTTAGCTTGCGAGGTCCTATCATTCCTTGTATTGTCTTGAGACTTTGACCTGCTCCCTTTAATATCACTGATTACTCCTGTAGAGGGAATGTGAACATTAGTTGGTTTTACTATTCTTTGCATCACCTGTTTAGATGTGCTGGGATCTGAACTACATGCAGGCACACTAAGGTTCACTTTCTTAAAACTAGAAGTGCTGGGATTTGTACTCCTAGAAGGCACACATGAGTTCTCTTTCATAGCATTGACAGATCTGGAATCTGAACTACTTAAAGGCACACTAAGGTTCACATTCAAGACATTGGGCATCGAATGAATATCATACTTGGCATTAGGCATCGAACATGGAATCAAAGGATTAACTCTCTCACCTAAGAACTTTGGGCATATTGTGATCAAGCATTCTAGGATTTCTTGAGATCGTTTGGAATATAAGCATGCATGTCCAATTGCATTATCATGAGGTTTCTCTAACTTATCCTCTTCAACAATCTCACGCAGACATTCTAGGCAATCCTTAAGGGATGAGAAGTATGTTTGAACAGCAAGTTTGTTGTTCCTGAGATGAGGAGGGACATATTTCACAGACAAAGCATATTTATTACAAGAGTGAACCTTTGATACTCCATTCTCCCCATTGGTCATTGGCATTTTCCCTTTTACCTGACTCTTCAGATTCTCAATTTCCTTTTGCAATGAAGCTATTTGTTCGTTATTTTTGTTACGAGTGACCTTTATTGATTCAAATAACTCATTGAAATGACGTTTAACCTTTTCATTTTCTTCTAGAAAACTTTCGTTTTCCTTTTGTAATGCATTTACTAGGTTTTGAAGATGAAATGTTTGAGAATTCTGAGAATCTAAAGGAGGAGGCATTTGGGAGCCTGTCATATTGTTCGTTTGACCCTTTAATTGTGAGATTTGGGCTTTCAACTTTCTGATCGTGTTGCAATGAGCTTGAATCTGTTCATCACGTTTGTTAATTTGAAAAACTGCATCAAACTCTAGAGCATCTGAGGATGTCTTGATATTTGAAGTTTTGACATTTTCTTTAAGATGTTGATATTTTAGTTGTAAATTAAAATGCTCAACTTCTAGTTTAGAAAAATGTTTAACCAAATTGTCGTGATCATCCAGTTCAATTTTCTCGTTTAGTTCAGAATTAGTTTTTTCAAGCTCAATGACACGATCATGGGAGACTTTCAGGGCAACCGATAATTCATGAAATTTGGAAGCATTAATGGAACAATTTGTAGCAGTGAAAAACACATCTTGAGCAATACATTCAGAAATCAGGTTCTCATTTAGTGCATGCAAGTTCTTCCTCTCAATTTCATTATATTTTAGTGCTCGCTCATAGTCACTAACTTCAACTATCATTGCATCAAATTCCTTTTCCATTCCCTTAATATCAGTTTCTATCCCCTTTTTAAGACTCTCAAAGTGATCTTTTAGAAGTTTAAAGAAAGGCATGACCTCAGTTAAATAACATTCTTTTGTTTGTTCAAAACCCCTTTCCCCTTCAGTAATCCCAGTGGGTGTGATCCTTTTCTTACAAGTTTTCTCAAAATTAACAAATAGTTGAAAAATAACATATTGACTGATTAAGATCTTGCTTTTAGTAGCAATCATTCTAGGGACTAGATGCATTGGTGTATTGGGAGGATACACATTTGCTTTAGGCATTTTCCTAAGGGGAGGGTTTGTTTCAACAATATTTTCTGCTTTCTGCTTATCTAAGTCCATTTTCCAGAACACTTGTTCGGGAGTCAACAATGTTTGAGGCTTAAACATGTTTAAGGAGATCCAATTCTCCTTTTTGTAGTCATGGGGAGTGATAATTACTTTCTTCTCTTTGCATTTAGGATCATTTAGTTTCTTATTCATTTTCTCCCTAGTGATTTCATCTAATTTCTTATCTTCCTCTGTGCACTCAAAGCAACTAGGTTTTTGTCTAGGTTTAAGAATCTCATTGCCATCATAGATCACATTTTGAGCTGCTTTTGCTATCTTCCCGTACTCAGGGTTGGGTTTATCTATAATGGGAACACTATGCTTATCGCTTAGAACTCTATGCTTAGTGATCATGTGAGCAGTCTGAATGGTGTTCCCTTGTATGTACAACTTGTTTTCAAGTTTGTTTTTCAAAGTTTTCAGATTAGAAAAATCTTTCAAGAGTTTTGATTCCTTTGCATTAAATTCTTGCTTAAGCATTTTCACATTTTCTTGAAGTTCTTGTTTTTGCTTAGCAGTTTTAGAAAGCTTTTCTTGCAAGGAATTTAACTCTTGTTTTAATACTTCTTCTCGAAAATTACTTTTTCTAATGATTGTACGCACTTGGTCATCCATTTCCTGCTCACGAGAGGTCAACTCAAATTTTGCACGTTGTTCATAGATAGCAACACGTTCTTTATAGGCATTTAGTTCAGAAATTACAGAATCATCAGGGGCACATGCAGTGTATTCATCAAGAACATAGTCATTGTTGACTGCAGAAGATGCATCACTTCGTACAACTTCACTTTCACTTTGTTTCACATATTGATCATATGGGACAGCATTGATATTACCCATATTACCCATATTTTCAATATTTGATTCAAAAGTTTCAGTTAATTGTACTTTGTCATGCATCTTTTGCACATCAGCATCATCATATAGTTTTAATACCTCTGAGATGAGTTTGTCTTTGGATGAGCCAGCTTGTGGTGAAGAAGAGACCTTGGGAGAAATCATTGGAGAAATGCTAGCCATAAAAATTGTGTGTGCAGTAGGTCCATCGTCCACATCAGAGTCGTATGCATATCAATCAGCGACTTGAAAGGCATTCTGATGATTGTGACCTATCTCCTGAATAGGCTGCTCATCCACATCTGCATCATAGGTCTTGGCATTGCCCTCAGCAAGAAACAACAATTCCTCTTCATCCAAAGCAGCACCATTATCCTGAGCTTGTACAAGCAGCATCTTATCTCTGAAGTAATCAGCATTCTGTGGACGCTTTGGAGATGTGCAGTTCCTTGCAATATGTCCTTCACCACCACAGTTATAACATTTGATCGGATTAGCTTGACCTTGATTACCATTCCTTCCTCTATTCTGATTACCAACATAACCTCTACCAGCTCCACCTCTTCCTTGATCAAACTGCCTTTCTTGAACTGACTGCCCTATAATTTTCTCATCTCTGATCAAAGCATGGTTGTGAAGATTGGAGGCGGTTCGGATCTCATTGCAGGTGTGAAGTTTGTTGGTGTGAGGTGAAAGTGTCCTGTTCTCTTTAACCATGAGTGTCAGTTGAGTGATGAAATGTTCCATGACAGCATTTGCATCAGGTTGCTTGAACCTTGGATCAGAAATGGGTTTGTGATTATCATCTTCCTTGGGTACAACTTGAGAAGCATTGGTGGTAATCCCATCATTTGTGAAAAAGGCAGTTGAATCATTTGTAGAGCTTGTTTCTCCCTGACCTTTGAACTGATCAAGAATCCTGTTTTCAAACATGGCATGTCTCTCATTCTGAAGGAGGAAGGCATAGAGTTGCTCATAGTTTGTATTCTTCAATCCTTTAGTGAGCTTCACAGAGGTGAAAAACTTGTGCCATTCGGGATTCATGTTGTTCACAAATTTTGAGTTCAGCTGAATGTTAGGCATAGTCATTCTGATGTTCCTCATATCATTCACCAACTTATGAAATCTCACATAGTACTCATAGACACTCTCATCTGGTTTCATCCTGAAGTGTTCAAATTCGTCATAGAGTTGTGATTCTCTGTCTTCCATAGTTAATTCAGAACCTAAGAGAAGCATCTTGACATTATCCCATACTGCCTTTGCTTCGGTGTTGTGATTGATCAGCTTGTAGATGTCTTTAGGAAGACCTTGAAGAACAATGTTAGAAGCCCTGATATCAGCATCGAATCTCTTTTTCTCCTTATCATCAAGCTCATCATACATCTTTGGTCTGTCCATTCCGTAAATTAGAGTTCCATCTTCAGCAGTATCAAGTACATCTCTAGTCGTCTCAACTCAATACGGTCCTTCATCAATGGATTTGAGAATGTTGACACCATTTTCCTTTCCAAGACAGTACAATCTGATTCGTTGAGCCCAAGAATCGTAGTCAGTTCTGTCAAGCATGGGTGGACGAGTATCTGAACCAGCTGCTTGAACATCCTCGGCAACAGTGGAGATGATAGTAGGAACGTTGGTAGACATGTTAACAGATTATACGGGATTTTATAACTCTATGATTAAACCGGGAAATAGATTCTTTCACGGGATTTTACTAAATCAAGAGAAAACCGTAAAAAATCACCCAAGTCGCTAGAAGATAATGCACCAAGTCGCTAACACCTAATTCGCTATACCACCAAGTCGCTAAAGTCCCAAGTCGCTAAACAAAGGCAAGTCGCTAAATAGTAACTCGCTAAGCCTCAAGTCGCTAGCAAAATTTTGGCAGCAATTCGCTAATCAAGTCGCTAAAGATTCAAGTCGCTAAATAGCAACTCGCTACTGACCAAGTCGCTAACACCAAGTCGCTACCCGTAGTGGAGAGTCCACTACTTGTACTGTAAGTCGCTAGGCCTAAGTTGCTAGCTCCAAAAACTGCAACTCGCTACAAAATTGTAAAGCAAGTCGCTACTAAGAAACAAATCCGTAGGTCAAGTCGCTAGCAAGAAAAACAACACAAACATCACTTTTCAATCCAAAAACAACCCAACCAAGATGATTCAAGCTTACCAAATGAAAACCTAAACACTTGTGATGATTCTAAACGTAAAAGTACTAACAAAATCCAAGCTTTAACACAAGAAATCAACCAAATGATGCACAAACCACTAAACTTTTTCCAACTCAAAAACCACCTAAAAACCACTAGAAATCCAAAGATGTGCAAGATATGATCTAACCATGGCTCTTGATACCAATTGTAAGATATTAGTTTTCACTTACACATCAAACCATAACACCAAGTTGGCGTATAAGTGGAATTCTAGAGAGAGAAAGTTAGAGGTTTAGGGAACTTAGTGAGAGAAAGTGAAAGATATTATTATGAGCTCCAACTCTCTACCTTGGAAGGTAGAGAGTATTTATAGTCTTACAATAAAACGCCACACAACGGGCTGTGGATCAGGCATACAGTGGGTAAAGACCCGTCCGTCCTCCACGGTGTTACTAAACTAAATACTACTTAACTTAAAATAACTACGACTACGAGCTTTCTAACGATTACATATACTTGAGGTGACCGACTCTTTAATACCTGGAATTTCTAATTCCTAACAGAGTACTAGACAATAGACACGTATTGTAATGACCTAGATGAATCTCCTTGTTAGTGCAAATATTACGATATTTAATCTATACAGTCTCGTTTGTTTTGTTGATGACAAACATGTAACTTGTAATACATAACGTAAAATGTATAAGTTACTTGTAATTATATTTTGTCTCAACATACTCTCAACACCTCTCGACGACTCAAGTCCTTGTATGTTACAACACAGGTTCGTACATGTTTGTTATGTTGCGTTATGATCAAACCCCTAACAAACCATTAAACATGTTTAGTTAAATAGTTTATATAAAACATGTAAGTACTTACATACATAAACAAAAGTAAAAGTGTTGGGTAAATACCATGATCCATGATCCAAGACTCATGACCCAATGTCTAGATACATTGTACCTTGGAGGCCACTCAAGGCTCATACCCATGACCCATGACCCATGACCCATAACCCATGGATAATGAGGAGCGTCTCATGGATCCCTCAAATTGCCCACGGATCCCTTGGATTACAAGGGCCGGATCCCTCTCAGAAGGGATCCTTGGGGCAGAAGCTTGTCTTGGTCTTTTTGCCTATAAATAGCAAACCACTTCTTACCATTTCTTCACACCTTCACACATAGTTTCTCTCCACCATTTCTAACATATTTAGATCATTAGGAAACATGTAAACCACCCTCATCTCATATGATCATAATGCTTCTAACTTTCATTTGTTTTAAGCATACTCCTGAAGTGATCCTCCAAAGCAAGCCTAGAGATCTTGCATCCTTACCTACTAAAGTGATCACCCATCATAAGAATACAAGCATATGAAGATCTTATACAACAAGCTTTGGAAACTTGTCATCTTCATTCACGGAAGACTAACTACATCATGCTTTGTGTTCTTGATGTTTGGTTTAGGATTTCATGTCCATTAGATACATTGTCTAGTATCATATTCTTGTATCTATTACTAGATTAGATGGTTTATGTGTTTGTGTCATAAAACACAAGGTTTGTTATGTTGGGCCACAAAACATAACGGGTGTCATAGATGTGTCGTGTTGGTCGGATAATGGTTCCTCCTTTGTAATGGAACCCGGTATCTAGCCTTGTACCGGATAAAGTGTAAGCGACGTTGTGATAGGTTTGGTTCTACCTCGTGGAAGAACCTGATATCTATCCTTGTACTGGATAAAGTGTAGGCAACGTTGTGATAGGTTTGGTTCTACCTCGTGGAAGAACTCGGTACTTAGCTTTGTACCGGAAAAAGTGTAAGCGACGTTGTGTAAGGTTTTCTCCGCTGAGAATGGAGTTTGTGGATCTAGTTAAGTAACTCTCAAGTAGGTAACTCGGGGAGTGGAGTAGGGCGAAGAGGAGCTTCGTGACCGAACCACTATAAATCCACGTGTTGGTTTGTCTATCATTTTACTTATCGCTTTACTTTTATTCTTGCTTTATATTGTTTATTGTCTATGTGGTTGATGTCTATGTTTGTGATGCATACTTGGTCTTTCATATAGTCATAAACTATATTTAACACTTTACATATTATGACATGCTTGATCAAGAAAAAGCAACCAGACTAATAATGGTGAAACTTGATTTATAATGAACCATTAATCTTGCGAAATATTATGTGATATTAAGGGGTTGGCCTTACATGCCGTAATGCATTAAATGCATCCTCGCGTCGAGATTAGCAAATGCAATGGTTTATACTATAATTGATACAAAAGTTTTAAGTTTGAAACGAAAACGTATTCCCCCCCCCCCTCTACGTTTTCCACAATTGATATCAGAGCGGGTTGGCTCTAGTTTTTAAAAACAAATGGTTTTCAAAACGAGTAAGGTCCTTGTATCAAATTTTTGATGAAGTCAAGCATAATATGAAAAGTGTTTTGTTGATTTTTTTGTCTTTGAAGTTTTGTTGTTAGATATCTTGTTAATCAAGCTTGAATAAATATTAAAATGGGTAATATAACTTCACTAAAAAATCTACAAAGGTTAAACCTTTTCGTCAGGTCAAAACATGCATTTTTGTAAATCTGTGTCAGATCCGCGGATCCCTTTGTTATCAAAGGGCGGATCCCTTTTGGAAGGGATCCGGCGGATCCGTGGTACATAAGACAGTTTTTGTCTAAATTTCAAAAATTCATAACTAATTAACCGTAAATCCGTAGAAGTCGTACCACCTATCGTTTTAAAGATATTTGAGTCTACTTTCATTTAAAAATGATTTCATAAATTGATTCAAAACAAAAATTTACAAAATCATTGATTTATAATAGAAATTTATTTTTTGGTCATAACTTTTGCACAAACTTTTGATCTAATTGGAGACGGATGTTTTTGTCTTTGAATAACTATGTGTCCTCTTTTGAAATTAAGGTTTTGATCATATTTATAAATATAAAAGAAACTAATCAAGCTTGTTATACATGTTTATATTTAACACAAAGCGATGAAAAGAACTTTCGTACGCTATGTTAAATGATTAATTGTCTTACCTTGCATTACTTGATTATTTGCTTATCTCAAATAGCTTTTGTGCTTGTTTGATTGAATAACATATGTGGTTTCCTTACCTTGCTATCCATTCTCTTGTTTGTCGATTTAGTAATATTCTACTAATCAATGTGCTATTTGAAGGAGTGTTTGGGATAACATCTAGTTGTGTCGAAAATGTTAGTTTAAATACTTAGATAAGTCATATAAGTTGAAAAATGTTTAAAACATGTAATACACTAAATGGCTTCTTGATTGAGTTTGTCATGCGTGCAACATAAATGTTTTATGTGCTTAAATGATTTCTTGATTTCATATTTTCTTGTGTCGTTTTCTAAAAACAACAAGAATGTACATCGGATCATAACCTACACTTGTGTTGATGATGTACTCTCCCGTTTTCTTTTTCATGACCGCTTTCCAAGCTTCATAGTGGGATTGACAACTTGATTATTTCATCCGATATACTCAAGTAAATTATTTTTCAACGCAAACATAATTGGTCATATCCAAAAATCCAAACTCGAGCTTTCCAACAACATATATTGAACTAGCTCATCCAACCATTTTTGTTCATCATATGGACAACTTTAAATTTTTATATTTAAACATGACACCTTCGTCACATTAGTTGTTTCAGACATAATATTAATAAAAAAAATGAAGCGAAGTATCATCATTGTTACTTTTCGATAGGCCATTGTAGGAATATAAATTTTCCTCACTTGAGAATGAATACTGGAGAACTTATTGCACTAGAAACTCAATTTGACCTAACGGTTGAATTGCTTCCTTGATAGAAGTTGGGTATGTGGAATCGCCCGTAAAAATGGTCGTGTTTAGCCATAATTGAGCACCGCTAGTAATAGTCTTATATTCATTCTCTCACTTGAGAAATTTATACTCCTATGTTTTTCTAAAGTAAGTTTACAATGGAAATACTTTGCATTGTCTTAGGATTACTAATCAAACATGTTGTAAAATTAATTTTTCTTTTAGTTAATTACAACCACTTGCCTCATCAAGCAATTATCTTGCTTTGATCGAGAAGAGCTACATGACTTCATGGACGAAGCTCATTGTATGCTAATCACTATCCGTAATGACTATACATAGTTCATTGCTTCCGTTGACCAAAACAACCTTCTAAAACAATTCACTTTCTTAAGGACGCATATACATGTGTTTCTTATTATTCAAATACCAACACATAGGCAAACATCTTTTACCTAAAACCAACTCACAAAATGGTACTTGCTTCAAGCCTTTCTAAATCCAACACTTACTCTTCTAAACATAATTCCTTCATATCTACAAATAACAACTCCACCTTTTGGATCTAAAGATAGTCTAGATTGTCCTAAACTAGCACCTCACAACTCTTTCTAGACACATACCTTGCATGTCATTGTTAGTGTAAATGATTTACTAATCTAGACCTTAAATCTATTTTGAGCTTCTTGAATTAGTGCTTGTTAAGTTTGCTAAGCCTCCGTGTTATTTGTGAGCTCAATCTCATTTGATTGTATATATGTTATTTTCTACATGTTCTCCTTGCTATGCTTAACTTGTATATATGTATACTTGCTGTAGAAATCATTAGTTTCAAAATTCAAAACATACAACAAAATTTTGCAACTATTCTGTTAAGAAAATCTGTCTCAGATGCCGGATCCCTTAGATGTAACTAGACGGATCCCTCAAGTGAAGGATCCGTGATATTCGGGTAGACAGAAGGTCCTTTTTAGCCTTCTTGCATCAATCCAACCTTCCAAACCTTATTGGAGTAGTTAAACATGCTACATTAGGATCACTTAAACTTTCTTTAGGCTCAGTTGATCTCACATTCACTCATAGATGACTTAGGATCACATTTAAAGTATTTTTGATTTATCATTACTTCAAAACTCACCATCTTCTGCTCCAATGTTTACACCTAGTTTGATATTTCTCTCAATTTTGACAAATTGATTTTAGTCATCTCTACCTTAAAATACTCTAAAAACTAGTTTTTCATTTCTTGTGATTTGTAAGGAATTTTCTAAATTTTCCTTTGATCACCATCTGGTCTTTATGATCATTAGCCATCCTCAAAACACTTACTATCATCCATGATCACTTATTTGTGTTTCTAAAACTCCATTTTCCCCACAAAAGCCATCATTGACAAACCTCACTCATTATTCTTGACCACTTAGGTCTCATGCCATGTAAGACACTTAATAGACTGAGTAACTTAGGATATGTAGGTACTAGACCTTGCTAGAATCCAATCACCTCCTTTTCACCGCATCTGTTAGCCGGATCCTTAGACTAAAGCTAGCCGGATCCCTTTAGTGAGGGAACCGGTGGAACCGGGGAACAGAAGGTACATTAACTCTTGAGATAATCATTTCAAATTTCCTTTTTCCACTCAAACACTTATTCAACACTTAGAATTATCAGTTTCTTATATGTTTATAAATGAGTTGCATTTATGTGATTATTTACGTGTTCTTTCTTTTCTTTTCATGATATTATGTGAACAACTTCTCCATTTGTATAAATGTTTTCCTTTTGTACTAACTCATTTGGATTCTTGTAGGTTGACAATGGTTGATTTAATCATCAAGTCAAGTTGGGCTCATTCGTACATTTTTTTTCTTAATCTTGCATCATCCTAACCATCTTCCTCCACTTTTGTCACTAGTCACAAAGTCGTCATGTCTACCACCTCTATTGAGTCATCAACCGAGTCAACAAAAAGAGTCACCTTGATACCTTTCATCACCATCCCTTGCTACTCTTGAGTCACTTTATTACCTAGTAAAACTTGACCTCTCATCACCTCTACCACAACTTCCATACCTCTAAGTCATAATGATGATTTCTATCATTATCACCGTGTCCAAGGTCTAATTCATGAACTACGTGATGAAGTATGTTTCATGTTCTACCACATCCTACTTGTGTCAACCACAACCTCAAACAACAAGCTACTTGTGTCAACCACATTCTACAAGTGTCTCACTACCACTACAATTCATGGTCACTCAACCATCCTCCACAAACATCTATATTGTCAAAAGCCAATTGAATTTCATAATGAAATGCGTCTCATCCCCAAATACATTTATTTTCTTACCTTGAACAACCTTACAACCTCTAAACCAACCATGATGATGCAAGTAGTAGGATTATTCTCTTTTTGACACTAATCCTTTCTTTGTAGGTTCATATATATACACTTTGATGTGTATGGGATTCTCGTCTATATATGGACGAAATTTTACACTAATTTTTTCTTTGTAGGTTCACTCACATACATGGGTTTGTATATGGCACACTTGTCTTCGGACGAGGTTTACTTATTTTTCTTTACGTTCTTCTTGACGTCCTCGAGCTAGGGGAGCTTCCGTCGAGCATCTACAAAGTGCATCATATGACTTACTCGTCCAACGACGAATATATTTTCTCACTAATTTTTTGTTTTGTAGATTTTCAAAACACAATAGGAGCACTTGACGTCCTCAATAAAGGGGAGCTTTCGTCAAAGCAAAAACATTGCAAATTTTGCAATACTTTCGTCTTAGCTTCTTAAATTACTTGACGCCCTTAACAAGGGGGAGCAACCGTCAAGGGGGAGCATGCACACATTCATTCTTCAAAATTTATTTATGTTTCAACAAAAGGGAGATTTCTTTCTCATCATATATTTTTTTCATTCCTTAACACTAACCTTGATGTAGGTTAAGCCTCAAAAATTTGATCCATTAATCAGTTGGCAACAATGGTTATAATTTAAAGGATCTCTCTATGTATTTTTTTTTGTGATTCTCTAGGTTCCTCTTAAAGGCGAGATCACCACCTCTTGAAGACGTACAAGCTTAAGGTCATGAGTTGCTAAGCTTCGTCATCATCAAGATCACGGAAGTGAATCTTGTTGATAATTCTTCTCTTCGTCCATTAGCATTTCGTGTTGAAGGTATTGGCGTAGTGTGCCAATTGGAGCAATAAGGTGTTTTCAATTTAACTTCACTAGGGATGATGCAAACTCGCAATTCTTGGGAGAAATTAAGTTTAAACTCCAAGGACACACCCTATTGTTTCGACAAAAGGGGGAGAAGAGTGTAAACGGAGAAGGTAATGTATAGGAAGTACGGACACAAGTAATCTTTGCCATTTTACCTATCTATTACGTTTACATATATTTTGTCATCATCAAAAAAGGGGAGATTGTTAGTGCAAATATTACGATATTTAATCTATACAGTCTCGTTTGTTTTGTTGATGAAAAACATGTAACTTGTAATACATAACGTAAAATGTATAAGTTACTTGTAATTATATTTTTTCTCAACACCTCTCGACGACTCAAGTCCTTGTATGCTACAACACATGTTCGTACATGTTTGTTATGTTGCGTTATGATCAAACCCCTAACAAACCATTAAACATGTTTAGTTAAATAGTTTATATAAAACACTTAAGTACTTACATACATAAACAAAAGTAAAAGTGTTGGGTAAATACCATGATCCATGATCCAAGACCCATGACCCAATGTCTAGATACATTATACCTTGGAGGCCACTCAAGGCTCATACCCATGACCCATGACCCATAACCCATGGATAATGAGGAGCGTCCCACGGATCCCTCAAATTGCCCACGGATCCCTTGGATTACAAGGGCCGGATCCCTCTCAGAAGGGATCCTTGGGGCAGAAGCTTGTCTTGGTCTTTTTGCCAATAAATAGCAAACCACTTCTTACCATTTCTTTACACCTTCACACATAGTTTCTCTCCACTATTTCTAACATATTTAGATCATTAGGAAACATGTAAACCACCCTCATTTCATATGATCATAATGCTTCTAACTTTCATTTGTTGTAAGCATACTCCCGAAGTGATCCTCCAAAGCAAGCCTAGAGATCTTGCATCCTTACCTACTAAAGTGATCACCCATCACAAGCATACAAGCACATGAAGATCTTCTACAACAAGCTTGGGAAACTTGTCATCTTCATTCACGGAAGACTAACTACATCATGCTTTGTGTTCTTGATGTTTGGTTTAGGATTTCATATCCCTTAGACACATTGTCTTGGATATTGTCTAGTATCATATTCTTGTATCTATAACTAGATTAGATGGTTTACGTGTTTGTGCCATAAAACACAAGGTTTGTTATGTTGGGCCACAAAACATAACGGGTGTCATAGATGTGTCGTGTTGGTCAGGTAATGGTTCCTCCTTTGTAATGGAACCCGGTATCTAGCCTTGTACCGGATAAAGTGTAGGCGACGTTGTGATAGGTTTGGTTCTACCTCGTAGAAGAACCCGGTATCTAGCCTTGTACCGGATAAAGTGTAGGCGATGTTGTGATAGGTTTGGTTCTATCTCGTGGAAGAACTCGGTACTTAGCTTTGTACCGGAAAAAGTGTAAGCGACGTTGTGTAAGGTTTTCTCCGCCGAGAATGGAGTTTGTTGATCTAGTGAAGTAACTCTCGAGTAGGTGACTCGGGGAATGGAGTAGAGTGAAGAGGAGCTTCGTGACCGAACCACTATAAATCCTCGTGTTGGTTTGTCTATCCTTTTACTTATCACTTTACTTTTATTCTTTTTTTATATTGTTTATTGTCTATGTGGTTGATGTATATGTTTGTGATGCATACTTGGTCTTTCATATAGTCATAAACTATATTTAACACTTTACATATTATGACACGCTTGATCAAGAAAAAGCAACCGAACTAATTGATACGCGTACAACGCGAGTTCGGGGTCAAAGGAAACTTCCTTTTCTTCGAGCAAGTTTTTCAACCACCTAAGCAGTGAACCTAATCGTTGTAGTGTAGTATTAGGGTAAGCCTCGTGGATTGGTATCATTCTCTAGGGGAATATGAATGCTAGTAAAAAAATACTACGCTAAGGTTGAGGTTGAGGAAGATTATTTTTTATCTTTTTATATTTTTTAGAAAACTAAAGGTACAATCTCGGGGTTTGGATTTGGGGGTGGTACTTCTACCGATTACTCTACTATTCTAATTATCTAATCTAAGGGGTAGCCCTCTGACAAACATACCACCATACACCCTATCTTCATACCTCATACCGCCTAGCAGTCCTCAAGTAATTAGCCAACCAGAATGGGATGTTACAGTGCACACCCTCAGCTAACATGCAGTAGAGATAGAACAGATCCGGTAAAGTGACACGATGAGCCATGCCCTGGCACCCCGTTATGGTGAAGGTGATGCAACGGTGCACGAGCCTTATTCGCGGATCCCGGATACATGAGGAAAGGGTACTCCCGGTAACATACTCCCCGTTAGCTATTGTGTTCCAAAACTGAATCCCCCACATGTCCTCCCTATTGACAAACCCAACTCCCAAGTTAGCTCTAAAGACGTCACTCTCAGTATCCCTCTCTGAATACAACCCCACTCTCTAACCAAACTCCAGTACAGACATAGTCCTCCATTCTCCACCCAGCCTAAAATGAATCCCCTGAAACCCAATGTTACCCCGACACGAAATAACATTCATCGAATAAGATGCGTGAAACTCACGCACCAACTCACCATACACGGGGCTCATGCATCCGAAACAACCTTTCCCACTGAGGATCAGTGAACTTATCCTTCCTAAAACTGTTCCAGAATTCCCTAGCCAGATCATGTTGCTCAAGAAATCCCCAATCCACAACAGCTCCTGAGTCAATGGATTGATGAAGCAAATCATTGTGGCGAGTTTGGCATTCTTCCTCAACAAACACTCCCCTTCCAGCAACAGTGTCAGCAATGCTATCATGGGTACCAGAAGATCGCCCCTTGTTCTTCTTGTTCTCTTGCTCATTTTCTGAAACAGGAAATCAAAAAGATTAGGAACAAATGAGTAATATTCAAGCTGTTAAAAACGACATCAAAAGGCTCTGAAGGCGTCACGCCAGAGGGCTGACGCCATCCCACCAAGAAAATATCAAATCCGACGTTTGCGAGGGAAAAATCCAGGTTTTTAACCATAACCCTTAACCCAAACACCCCTGCTACAGCAACAATGGTGCATTGGCTAGGTGGTTTAGTCCCCAAGCCGTCCAGGCTTCTCGCAAAATCAAACCCACATGATAACACTACTATTCGCCTAATCTTAAGCCTAATTAACAAGATTCATGGGCGACATTTAGCATTAATCAAATCAATTGGGGGATTTCGGATTGAAAGAGGAAATCAAAATTGAGCGCGGAATAGAGCAATTGACTAGACAAAGATCAATGTATATTACTTACCTTGTGGAGATTGACGCAGCAAAATGGTGAATTTGATGTGGAGAAAACGTGGTAGTGTGATGTTGGGCGGATAGAATGTGTGGGGTAGAGAATGAAAGAGATGTTTGGTGTTTTTATTCGTCTGATCTGGCTTAGCGACGGCGTCACCCTTTGCGTAGTGACGACGTCACGCCCAAATTTTTGCAAAAGAGGCTGTTTTTATTAATCTGCCCGGATAAAAAATCTTGTTACTATTTTTGACAAAGATTTTGGTTTTTATTTTGAAATTCATTTTGTCAATCCACTTGCAATCTCCACAAAGGTGAGCAACGCACATGTCAAATTGTCTTTCAACTGGGATTCTAGAATGAGGACTTTTCGATACCGGTTTAAAACCAAAAGAACGTTTTCTTATAATAGGAAAGTCGGGAAGCGATACGTGCACCCTTCTAATGAATATGTCCCTAGGAAACGTCTATTTTATGTTGAGGCAAGAATTCAAACAAATATTGAGGGGGGTTGCTTTGCTTATTGGAATTGGAGAGGGTCCGGGAATCATTCTAACCAGCTCCGGTATCGCATATACCTTTTCTATCTTTTTAGGTACATTATTCTTTGCGATTTCTTCACGGAGTTTCAGCATGAAGTTGTCAGCTAGCCCCAAGAAAGTGTCGTGAGTTTTTCTCATTTGAGCTTCGAGGCGCTTTATTTCCTTTTCTTGCTTGTTGACAAATGTCAACCTTATGTCCTCGAATTCATCTTGCCGAGATTTTCTTGGGAGCAAAAATTCCTTGATCGCGTTTACATGCTCATAATCATGGGTGGTTACTTCCATCAACTCATTCACTTGTGCCTCCATACTCATTAACAATGGTGCGCGGGAATCTAATCCATTTTCATGGATTATTGGAATTTCCCATCCTTCTTCTTCATATTGTGCTAAGTCTTCGATGACTTCCCAACATGCTTCAACATTGAGGTTACTTAGCCTTCCGCCGGCGGCGTAATCAATGGTTTGTCGGATGGAGGGACTGACATGATCGTAAAAGATTTGGACTTGAAGCCAAAGATCAATGCCATGATGAGGGACTTTATGGAGCAAGTCCTTGAATCGAGTCCATGCTTCGTAGAGAGATTCACCTTGACGTTGTTGGAACATCAAGATTTCATTCCTAAGCTTAGTAGTTCTCCCCGGTGGGAAGAATTGGGCAAGGAAACGAGTAGTGAGATCATTCCAACTTGAGATGGAGCCGGCGGGAAGTCGCTCAAGCCAATTACTAGCTTGGCCCCGTAAAGAGAATTGAAAGAGACACAAGCGCGTGGTCTCCCGAGTATTGCATCAAGGTCGATGGAATCGACTATTTTAAGGAAATCCTTAAGATGCTGATTAGGATCTTCGGAACGAAGTCCATGGAATGCACATCCGTTTTGCACCAACCGGATGGTGTCGAATCGCAGGGCCTTAGTTTGAGCTTAATCGGGGAGCTCAATGGTGTTCCTATAGCCTAGGTGGCTTGGTCTAGAGTATTCACCAAGAGTGCGGCCTCTTGGCAGGGGTCATTTGGTGGTGGGTTGATGAGTGGTGGTTGATTATCACCTTCCATGATGAAAAGTGATGGGATTTACGAACAAAGGTCACGAAGAAGGGGGATAGACTACGATGAAACTAAAAATGAGAAAAAAGCTTACTTGATAGGAATCAAGCAAGGTTACCTAAACGAGATAGAAGTCTAACTAGCTATTCTATTCCCCGGCAACGGCGCCAAAAACTTGATACGCGTACAATGGGCGTTCGGGGTCAAAGGAAACTTCCTTTTCTTCGAGCAAGTTTTTCAACCACCTAGGCAGTGAACCTAATCATTGTAGTATAGTATTAGGGTAAGCCTCGGGGATTGATATCGTTCTCTAGGGGAATAGGAATGCTAGTGAGAAGTTACTATGCTAAGGTTAAGGAAGATTATTTTTTATTTTTTAGAAAACTAAAGGTACGATCTCGGGGTTTGGATTTGGGGGGTGGTACTTCTACCGATTACTCTACTATTCTAATTATCTAATCTAAGGGGTAGTCTATGTCTATTGAAGTGTGATCGTATGATGATTAAAGATGTGTCTACCTAGATACTATTACTCCCTAGTTATCTTTGATTGGTGGTTGAATTGTCACGTCCTTATTCTTAACGCGTTGTGTTTTCTAAGGTCGTAGGGTGTGCTTTTATCCCTAACTCTTTGAAGCTACCTATGGTTAATGACTACGAAATCTCTAGGATTCATAAACTTAACACTAAGGTTATCTTTGGATATTTAGCCTACAATTCCACTACTAATTATAAACTAATGTTCAACAAAGATTAATCAAGCATTAAAAACACAACAATGGCTTCATGCACACCTAAGCCAATTACAATTAAGATAAGAGACAACCAATCAATATTTAATAACTAGCTTTCATAGATCTAAGCAAACACACAAGTAAATTAGCCGGACATGTTAAAAGTGCAAGCATACACACATTCAATCGTAGATGTGGAAAACTAGAAGGGGGGGGGGTTGAATAGTTTTGCTGATTAAAACTTCCTTTTAAACTATTTAGATTGACTTATGTCAATCTATTTGGATGTGTATGTTGGATGTTGATAAACAAGCATATAAAGGTAAGTAATGAAAAGATAAGAGTAAGAAGCACAAAACCACAACGCGAGTATTTATAGTGGTTCGGCTACAAGGACACCTTCCTTGCCCTACTCCACTCCCCGAGTCACCTACTCGAGAGTTCGTAATCACTACACCAATCTCCTTACGGCGGAGAAGCCTTCACAACGTCGCCTACCCTTTTTCTGGTGCTAGGCTAACCACCGGGTTCTTTCACTCCAAGGTGAACCACACCTACACAACGTCGCCTACCCTTTATAAGGTACTAGGCTAAGTACCTAGTTCTTTCACTCCAAGGTGAACTACACCTTCAAAATGTCACCTACCCTTTATTAGGTACTAGGCTAAGCACCTAGTTCCATTACAATGGAGGAATTACTACCACACTACACCAACGACTAATCCCAAAGGAGATCTACTCCTTTACAACATCATCAAGGATATCAATATCCTTGGATATAATACTAGTCTATTTTGTACATCGAAACACACCATATCGAATGTACATCTAAGGCACCTTTCACTAATGCCTTTGACTAGATCTACAAGACACCTTTCACTAATGTCTTGTGTCTTTACTTCTAAGCACCTTTCACTAATGCTTCTAGTCTTGACTTCTAAGCACCTTTCACTAATGCTTCTTGTCTTGACTTCTAAGCACCT